>LPNX011069427.1:1811-15016 GCA_001517045.1 Pseudotsuga menziesii | reverse complement strand
TTTCAATAAAATTTATGAGGTTAGAGCACAAGAATATTTGTATTGAAACAATAAAAGCTGTACTGTATGAACATGAAGAATGACTGAATGGGAGGATCCGATCAGTAGCTTCGAAGGGCTCATATTCATGTTTATATTTACATCTCCACGACTGCTTTGGGTTTGTGTGTAAATATCAGTAAGGCCTGGCTGCTATGTAGTTCCCGGGTGGATAATAATTGCAGGTGATGAAAGTATCGCCTGAGTTGCATTTAATCTTGGCGCAACGAACATTGGTGGTGGTTCTCCATACAACTTGAGTGTAGTGAGTGCAGTCATGTCCAGTGCAGATATTCTTGGCATAGTCGAACCATTTCTTCTCATCTATCCACGCGGCCACTGCCTGTCAAGGGGTCCAACTGTTTCCGCTTCCCCAGAATATGTTCTCTCCGAAGGGGCTGTCAGAGTGCTGGAGGAGACAGTCGCCCCTTCTCTGTCTTGCATAATTGCGTGCATAATTTGCAAGTTTGCGATCCCATTGCAGACGACCAACTCCCACTGCATTTCTTGCTTGGTTGTGTGGAACCAAAAAGCCCTCAATAAACGCGGCAGTAGCATTCATGTCTGCAGCATTCACTGATGACATTCCCATTGTCGTAATGAGAATGCAAATGCTAATGCTGAAGCAGCTCTTCAACAGCGTGGTCATCCGCATGACTATTGCCAATCGCAGGCGTCGCTGTAGATAGTTTCTAATTCTTTGTTCCTTCAGGTAATCCGAATAATAATTCTGACTTGCTTCTGCTTTTTTTCCTAAAAGTATATATACAGAGGCAATCAATTCACTGCCCAAACGTATGTCGAGTTATATGAGGAAGATGCTATCTTTCTATCTATCCATACCATTGTCTATAACCGGCTCAAGCTGTTTGGGTATATATATAGGCTACATGCTGCTCATTAGTTTGAGCTTCTTTTACTTTGAATGTACTTTGAACGGAAGGAGGAGGAAGCTGCCTGTTTTATTCTTTTCATTTTAAGATAATGCTTATAGACCATCAGCAGGAGCTGTATCATAAATCATTATCTGAACTTAACTTCTGGTTGTTTGTTTGTGTCTTACTCCATTTCAAGATAGGTCTGCAGATTGGGAGGCGATTGGGAGGCGAATCCTTGGTTGACAACGACTATGGACACGCGCAGACATACCTGAAATATGAATATGATCTGATGATGCCTGTCCAAGCAAGTTATCATTCCCCGCCGCAATATTCAACAACAATTCAATACTTTAAATAACTTTTAATTACTTCAACGCCGGCCAGCGAGCCCGTGGTTCATTTTGATTACTTAGGAACGCTTGAATGGAAAGAAAAATGCCGGAGGTAAACAAGCTGTTCAATTGCAACAGAGTCAGAATTTATCACAAAATACGATTAAACAAAAAAAACGAAACTCCACGACTACTCAATGTCTCTACAAGTGTGGGAATGAAATCAGGTTATGCTTAATGTGGAAAATACACGCACTACATAGTGTCAAAGAGCGAGAACGGCAAGGCACGGTCACTTTGGTTAAGGCACTGAACATGACAAACGCCATGCACAAATCGACAAATCCAAATATATTGGAAGTATAAATTAAATTATTAAAAAATACTATATTATATTTAGAAATTTCATCTCACGGTATGTTAAGTTTGTGAAGTGAACAAGTTATGCATTTTCCATGTCTTGTATTCATAGCCACACATTCAATCATACTTGATTTGAACTATGAAATCAACACAATTATAGTTGTTTTGTGTGAGGAGATTTAGAGGAGGGGCTTTTTGACATCGAGAAATCCAATTTAAGGGTGAATTACATGAAAACCAAAATCATGAGGAAAATGCAACAATGTTCAGTAGATCGATAATTCTTAAAGATTATGTGGTCAACGTAACACATTCACCAAGGTGGCAATAATCACATCGGTAAGGCGATTGTGGGATAGAGGATTACATATCATGATGGTTATGATGCCTCAGATGTTTTTTGCCACATTTTATTTTCATTGCCAAATGTTCCATGTTGCACTCTTTAGATGTCTTTCTCGAAGAAACAAGGATGCATAAACCCTTTTACGCCATGCATCAAAAATATCCATATGACAATAGGCCTTCAACCTTGTTGAAGGTGGGACTGCAATTATTGTTGCACGAGAATAGTTTTGAGCTGGACGCATTGCCTTTGTGTCTTGTTTGGCTATGCGTGTTTAATTTTGAGCCCATGAATATATCTGAGGTTGAATCTTTGGCTAGAGCCATGTTGCCCAAGTCCTACATCAATTATCTCAACTATCAAGTCTTCGTAGTAAATATTTGGAAGAGAGATCGAAGAGGAAATCAATCTATCCATCCCAATTCTCATATTGCTTGTCATTCTGCAAATTTGGGCCCTCTTCAAACATAGATGTGGCCTTAATATTGTGAGGAGGAATCTGGTTTGCGCAAAACATAGAACACAAACCTTATTCAAGGGAACACAAGGAGTGTTAATTTTCCACTCTTTAGTTGTGTTTCTCCAAAAAAAGAAGATCAGCCAACCATCTGTGTTGAAGGGGAGTATCAAAAAAATTTTCCTCTGATAATCTCTTCTTTTATGCCTCACCAATTATGTCTCTAATTCCAATTGAAATATGTCTTGAGAGATATTTTGTAATTTTAAGTATCGTTTTGACCATAGTTTCCTTAATGTAAAAATGCGAAAGAGGGTTTTCACAGTACAATGAACACAAAGAGCATTCGTATGGTTCTGAAGAGAAGGAATTCATATTAATGGCTCAAAATTTCTAGCAATATATATGATTTGCTTCCTCCATCATAGCTTCATTTGGAATTTCTTCTTCTCTCAAGATTGTTCTTTTTCTCCTCTTCCTTTCTTTATCTTTCTCTCTTTTCTCTTCAATTTTGTTTTGATTTCTTTCATTTCTTCTTGTTCGACATTTGTTGCTTCCCATTGTGATTGATCAACAATCCAAATTGATACCTACAAAACAATCTACAATGCTAAATTTGTATTACAAAACAAACATTTTTTCAAAGAAATTAGGGAATTTTGAAGGATAGAGTTAGCTTAGTATGAATTATGTTTATATAGAGTTTAATCAAAAATTCGGGTGGGAAAGATGGTTGGGTGTCATTAATGTTTGTAGTTGGAGTGTCAGTAATGTTTGAATTCACTCCCGAGCTTTTGCTCCAAAGGAGTTTACATGACTAGGACCTCGACTGAGCTAATACCTCGGTCGATGTCTTAACGAAACCTCGACCGAGGGTTTGTTAAACCCTTGGTCGAGGGATTTACAAACCCTCGGTCGAGGGTTCGTTAAGACCTCGACCGAGGTATTTAAATACCTCGGTCGAGGGCTTAAAAAAAGGGACTTAGCCCACATTCAAACAAATGAAAAATTTCCTGTGCCTTGCAGAGGTGTAAACCCTGCCATTCCTAGCACATAACTGAGCGGAGTTGATACTGATAAATTCACCAACGAATCTTCTATCCATTGAGGTATCATACACGCATTTTGGCATTCATATGAAATTTATTTTTTAATTACTTCTAAAACTTATACTTAGAAAACCACACTGCAACTTCGAAGCAGCTCAAAGAAAAATCCGCAGAGTTAAAAATACATAGCCAGAAAATTCTTTAAAATGGACACATCACATATCGATGTGACCTCTTCAAAAGGGTATCTTTGGTTTTTCAATTTTTGAAAAAATAGAAAAAGTTCCTTTACGTGGACAAATATGTGTTTAAAACGATGCTGAAATCGAATGTGGTCACTTTCGAAAAATAATAAATAATTGTATAATGCGAAAAAAATTAACAAAAAAATATGCACATCACACTGCATTTTATGTAGATCATGCTCATATATTTATTTTTTTAAAATTATTAATGCAATATTGAATTACTCTACGTGGACACGAGCCACTTATTAGCTTCTCCAAATTTTTAAGGTCACACAGTTCATTAAATGAAAAAATTTACACATTAAATGACATCGGAATATTTAAAAACAAATATCACTATGAAGCCAACATAATATTCTACAATTTGTTTTTTTACTGTAAGTTAAAATTCACATGGCATATATGCGTTTTGAGGGCTTCTATCTAGCACATGAGTAAAAAATCAGGTTTTCATCGCCAAATTTGGCCAAAAAGTGTTACCCATCTTCATGGAATCACCCATTATATCTTGTTATTTAGGTCCCCTTCACGGTCCTTATGGCGATGGTCATTGCAAACCACTGCATAGACGTACTTGACATGATGTAGAACATGACTGGAATAATTTGAGGGGAGTACAAGACTTCGGAGGGGAAGGTGTGCATGATGAGAAGTTGGGACATGGATGAAGATAATGATGATTTCTATCGAAACAAAGTACGTATTTGATGGAGCATGATGTCTTTTAATTTGCAGAGTAGAGGAATATTGTGCCTCTCTTTTTTCACAATAAAAATTCCTCATGGAAAATTTATCTATATTTATATAATATAGAATTTTCCATGGTATTATTGTATTTACATTTTCCTCTTTTCTGCATCGCCCGTGGTATTCTTTTAATCTCCTTGTTTCAAAAACTCGTGTCAAGTCTTAATAGAAAATTTGCGATCTAATATTAAAGTTGTAGCTAAAAGTTTTTGTTGGCATGACTTGATAATAACGTGTACATTAGGTAAACATTTAAAACACTATGGAATTAAGCAATTCTTTCTATGCAAAATGCAAAAAAGGGTTGTTTACTGAGAGGAATACAACTTCAAGTTTTCAACAATAATGAATAAAGGATATTCATTAATAGTCATTTGTTTGTCGATGATGATTAAAGTGCAAACAAAGAAATAGTAATAAGTAATAGGTATATGTTTTGGGCCCCAACGTATGTTGGAAAGAGATTTTCCTCCATCGTATGTTTTGGGCCCCAACATTCTATAAACTGACATCTTCCCATGTCGCGAGGTAAAACACTAGATGGATTTTTGGAGAAAAAATCATCCATAATATGAATGAAAATGCAAACTCCTCCCATTGCGGTTGTCTAAGTAATCGTTACCAATGATTGGAGCCTCCTCCTTATTTCGAGGATGAATTTGTGTGGAAACCAGAGGGAAAGTGATTTTGCATGAAACTATGAAATTTAAAATTGATGAATGAGGATCAAAGCCCAACCTTAAAGGTTTCAACTGCAAAAATTTCTTGAATGAATATGAGGACGAGAACCTCGATTCATTTCAGGCTAACCCACAAAATGACAGAAGAGGACAGTAGAATAAGAGCATACATCAATGTTTCGAATATCACGTTATTACAAGAAAATAAATGAAGAGAATAAATGACATGAATTGATCATAGATGGAAAGGAGAGCAAAATGGATTTGAGTACAAGGTTAACTTAATAAGGACTTCCTCTTCTAAATAGTCATAAGATGCACTTGCAATGCTAATATTTGAACACTTTGCTAAGAATTTTGGGAAAGATGAATCAAATTTATTTTGGACAACTTCAGGAAAACAAATTTCACCAAGTATATCAAGATGAATAGAAAAACATGTGGTAATGGTGTAAGAATTGAGAAACATGTTATTAGTTTATTGTTGCACCTAAGATTACCTCAAAAGCATGCAAGTCTTTAAAGGAGGCAAAAGTAAGTGGAGCAAATTAATCTCCTCAAGTTTTTCTTTTTAGTAAAACATCCTCCTATCTTGATCGTATGATATCATGGCAAGTAGATGCTTTTAATCATGGAGTCAAACTGAATTTTCAATGCCATACTCCCTTTCCTGGACGAGGATAGAATAAACTTATAAAATAACCAACATGAACACCACTAAATGCTTGTTTCTTGATGTTAGATCCTCGTCACTAGCTTAAAGAAACCTAACATTGTTCACCATGGTATATGTCAAGATAAGAAATGCATCATATCCATCCTATAAAAAATGATCTACAAATAGAGACACCGATAGAATATGAAGAGAAATCCTAACTCACATCCAACAAATTCTTCTTATCTAGTCTTGAAAGTAAATCCCATATACAATCTTAGAGAGCGGTTTATAACTAGATGCAATTGAATCTATGTTGGTTCCTTGAGGTAAGTGTACATGTGGCCTACCAATGAGAGTTACTGAATGCGGCATTCATGGAATTATAAGAGGAAGCGGCTAAAGGGTCTCCCTGTGATTTTTTCCATGGAATAAAAATGAAACACCGCCATAAAAATAAATGCATTGACTAATTTGACATATCCATTTTTTTGAAATATTTCTCGAAGTCTTGTAGCAAAACCATGAGCATGGCATGGATATATAAGGATAAAATAAATTCCTAGGAGAATTATCTTTCCTAGCACTAAATGTTTGCTTCTTGAATGTTACCTCCTAGTCTCTATCCTCTACTATTTTTCCATGGTGCACCATCTTTTTATGTCAAACAAAGAGATCTAATGTATGTGTTCTATAACAAATCAACTACAGATGGAGAGAACCATGGAATATGAAGAGAAGGATTGAATCAAAATCAACAAATCCTCACCAAATCTTTCTCATATAGGCTCGAAATGAAATCTCATGAGTTAATTTGCATGGCTATAACTACAGTCACATGATAAATATTTTAGTAATTGACTTAGAAGATAATACCAATAGCTCTT
Organism: Pseudotsuga menziesii; assembly: GCA_001517045.1. Taxonomy (NCBI): domain Eukaryota; kingdom Viridiplantae; phylum Streptophyta; class Pinopsida; order Pinales; family Pinaceae; genus Pseudotsuga; species Pseudotsuga menziesii. The sequence goes on along the minus strand of LPNX011069427.1, from coordinate 8,332 downwards.
GGAGTCGATATCTAGTATATCTCGTGGGAAGACGGAATACAAAGGCCACATGCTCAACAAGCAACATACAAAAAATCATCGCCATTGCCAAAGGAGGGGATATAGTTATACCTTGCCTCAAATATATTGTGTGTGGCATTGAGATCTCATCTTTATTGGTTTCACACTGCCCAAAATGTTATCCAAGGAAACACAAAATTAGTTTGGATACAAGTGCAAGTGGGCACAGTGAAGAGCATGGAAATCCATAGAAAGGGATTTATGCCATACATGGTTCTAATGCAGTCGATTTTACAACCATGGGAACACTTATTGCAACAAAAGAATTATGAAATTCTTGGTCAAAGTTGTACACGCTACAGACTTCAAGTTCATCATACTATTTGACATAGAAATATCTATTAATGCAATTTAGGAGTTGATTTGTTTCCTAATTATTTATTTTATTGTGTGAGGGATTAATATTTAAATTTGTCTATGTTTTTAAGATAGTTTAGTGGGATGATCTTTGTAAGGACGTGTATTCGCATTTAAGTATTATAATGTGTATTTTTATTACATTATCTCTACTAGGGCATTTCCATTTTAGATGATGTTGGCGTCATAACATCATTTCACATGTGAGTGTAGTATTTTTTAAGAAATGATACGATAAATCCTCGCTCTTAAAAAATGGAGATGTTGAAGGATGATTCTTAGAGAATACATAAAGAGATCATATCCAAGGAGTTGTTAAAATAAGTGAAAAAATGGGAAATCGGGACGAAATTGTGATGTCCCCAAAAATAAAATAAAAAATTATAGTCTAGTAAAAACTACCTAGACGGAACATTATTTACTTACAGAACTCTATCGTACACTTTAGGTATCTCTGTTTAGTCGTAAGATGTTCTTATGTTCTGTCGTTTATATTTCGGACGTTACTTTTAATGTATTTTACTTATGATGTTGTACTGTTGTTTGCTACTTAGTATTATGTTTATATTTTTGTTGCTTATGTGTCGTCACTGGATTTATGTGCTTCGTTCTTTCTGCATTGTCACACTTGTTAATTATGGAGTCCTAACTTAGCTTTGTTTGTGGAAACAAAGTGGGAAGAGTGGTAGGACTTGTTCTCCCATGACGGTTTGAGAGGTAAAGTATTACTTTGTTACACAGGCTTACTTATTTCAATCGAACTAAGGCACCTCTTTTATTTACATGCACTTCAAGCTTGTGAGGGAAACTTGTTCCAAGAGTACAGAAAGTTGTGACCTTAAAGATCATACTGTTGGTTGACTTTGGTTATCTTATTGACTCTGAATTATATCAAGTATAGCTACTATTCTTGTCAATTTAATTATTATGGATAAAGCTCTTGTTCAGTACTTATACTTCTGTTAGGTCTTTTAAATTCTTCATTTCATATCTTGGTATTAATTACGATTTATGTTTCAGTCTATTTATAATTATTAACTTCTCTCATATTTTCCATTTTGCAGGTTAGATACGTGGCCTTCAAAACCCACGAGTCATTGTTTATCACTTGAATGTTCTATTCCTTGCGATTAGCCTCCACTATGAAATCTTTCTTTTCAAATTAACGCTTGATCAATTAAAAAAACAATTAGTATAGATTTTAGACTCCACAAGACAGGAAATCCATCAAGGTCTTGATATATATATAGGGGGCGTTTTTCTCTTTGTCTATTTCTTTCCCTACAAGGGAGGCTACCATGGTCTATGACAAAGGAAGGGATGTGCCTTATGCGTCATGTAGCGAACTTGTTGTTACAATAGGAATCTAAGGATGTGGATTAATCACATGCCTATGAATGTTAGGATTGTTTGGATCCAACCTTACCATATCTAACGAGTCTTGGGAGTCTTGGGGCATCACTACACTGTGGAAATTGAACCCAGGTGTTAGAACAATTACACTCACAACAATTGCCAATTACACATGCAAATTACTCACAAAAGAGACTGAATATGGAGCTGAACACTAATCTGTATTGAATAAGTGTACAATAGTCAACCCTGTGAAGTCATAGGCTTCCACAATAAATAATTACATGAGGGATTTGAATGCATGAAGATACCATTCGAATCAAGTAAAAAGCAGGCTTACTAAATCTAAGCAAATCCCCCATAGGTGCATAAAGCAGTTTCCAAAACTGTCTAGGAGCTCATGAATTGGAAAAATCAATTAGGCAAGCTAATAGTGGGTGGAAGGAAAACTCATACATTCTTTTCATACAAGAAAATAGTCGAGGATGTGGAGGACAAAAAACAAGTTAACTTCACCTAGTTAAACTTTCCCAATTGCCTTAAAACACTGAAAAAGCAGGCAATAAAGTAGAAAAAGCAGACATGCACTAGGGAGGCCAGGAATAAAGCAGATTTGATTCCAGGAGGTTTCCCAAGCGCTCCATGACTCAAAATTAGCAAGTTTGACCACTATGGATGTGTGGAGGACAACTTGCATAAGGTGGAATATGGAAACTAGGAAAATAAGACAAAAATTGGATTAATTAATGTCTAAGGTAGCTAACTATGGGTTGATTATTCTAACACCCCCCCTTATGCCTGAATTATGAGTAAAATATTAGAAAATTATAGGGCCTAGCAACAAGGCTTAGTCACCCTTTACATACTGCATGTCCATTTAACCAAGGAAAGAGGCAAAAACCCTGTGGGAAAAATCCTCCCTTACACATGGACTGTAAAACAAAATTTGGAAATCTTGTCATCACTCATGCTTCACAGCATAATCAGCAATCCCCATCAGTGATTTGAGATAGCTGAATGTCTTCTCATAGAAAAATTTGGTGAATATATTAGCTACTTGTTATGAAGATGAACATAAGAGTAGGTGAATGGTGCCATCATGCACAAGCTGTCTGATGTAGTGCATATGGATCTCAATGTGTTTGGTTCTTTGCTTCTAAATTGGATCATTGCAGATTCGAATGGTACTCTGATTATCACAATAGATAGTAGTTGAGTATTCTGATTCGAAGCCACACTCTCCAAGTAACCCCTGCAACCTTAAACATTGAGTTGGTGCATTTACAACTCCTCTGTACTCTGCTTCTGTAGAAGAGAGTGCAATGGCACTCTGTTTCTTGCTTGACCAGCTGATTGGCCCTTCTGCAAGCATGAACACATATCCTGATGTAGACTTTCGATCTGTGCTGTCACCTGCCCAATCACTATCAATAAACCCAATCAAATCAAGATCAGATTTAGGTTTATAGAAGATCCCATGTGTCCTTGTTTCCTGAACAAAGTTAAGGATCCTTTTGGCTGCTTTCCAATGGATCTCATGAGGCTGATCCATGTATCTTGAAGCCACACTTACTGCATAAGAAAGATCAGGTCTAGTATGTGTAAGATACAACAAAAATCCAATCAATTGCCTATACAGTGTATTGTTTACCATAGGTGAAGAATCAACTTCTTCAAGATTCACTCCTGAAAGGAAATGAGTATTTCTTGGCTTGAAATCCTTCATTTTGAATTTGTTCAGCAAATCCAAGGCATACTTGGACTGATGCACTTTGATTCCATCTTTGGTTTGAGTAATCTCCAACCCCAAGAATTGGCTCAATAGCCCCAAATCTGTCATGGAGAAGGCATGGTTCGTTGCATCCTTCAAGGAGGAAATTTCATCTTTTGAGCTTCCTATAATGAGGAGGTCATCAGCATACAAAAAAAATTATCATTAATGAACCATGAATCAGCTTCAAATAGACATTTGGATCCGACTTGCATCGAACAAAATTCAGTGATAACAGAAAGCTATCAATCTTGGCATACCAAGCCCTGGGGGCTTGCTTAAGCCCATATAATGACTTCTTTATCCTGCACACAAGAGATGGGTTAGTAGAAAATCCTTGAGGCTGCTGCATGTATATCTCTTCAGTGAGATCTCCATTCAGGAAATCACACTTCACATCTATGTGATGTACTTGCCATTGCTTTGAAGCTGCAATGGCTAAGGCTAGCCTGATGGAGTCCATCTTTGCCACTGGTGCAAGGGGTCTCATTGTAGTCTATTCCATGAACCTATGAGTAGCCCTTAGCTACCAATCTAGACTTGTACTTCATAGGTGAACCATCAGCAGAAAATTTGGTTTTGTACACCCACTTACACTGAACTAGCTTCCTCCCTGGGGGAAGATCAACCAACTCCCAAGTGTTGCTCTTCTGGAGTGAGTTGAACTCTTCCTTCATGGCTTGCCATCTTGGATCGTTTGCTGCATCTTCATATGTCTATGGATATGATTCAACCATCAGATAGCATTTCTCTGCAAACATAGGATCTTTCATGCACAGAGCACTCTCAAATTGAGATCTAGTCCTCCTAGGATCATTAGGATTTCCAGCTAGTTCTCCAGCTGCATGAATGGTCTTGGCTGCCCATTTTGGTCTTGTAGGATTGTTAGGATCTGCAATCAAATCATCATTATCAGACATATCAGAATCAGCATGTTCAACTATCTCTTCACTTACATTCAGAGGTTCTGGTGGTGAAGAGGATTCTCTAACTTCCACTGCTGCTAGGGGCTCTTCTTGAAACTGAACACACCTTTCAATGAAGGCTTTGTTTGTGGTCAAATTGATTAGCTTGTACCCTTTTTAATCTTCAGAGTACCCAACAAATAGACACTCTTGGCTTTGGGGCTTTAAAGCCTTCCTCTTTTTCTGTTGGAATTCTAGCCCAAGCCCTTGAGCCAAAAATCCTGAAATGGGTCAAATCTGGCTTATGCCCACTCCATGCTTCGAAAGGAGTCATACCATCAAGCTGTTTATGAGGCACCCTATTTTTGATATAGGATGCACAGTTTATAGCTTCGGCCCAGTACTTTGGTGGCATAGTCTTAGCCTCCATCATGCAGGTTGCCATCTCTTTCAGTGATCTGTTGTTCCTCTGAGCAACACCTTTCTGCTGTGGTGTGTAAGGGATAGAATGCCGCATTTGAATACCTGCATCTGCACAATATTGAATAAACTCAGACTTGACATACTCACCACCATTGTCAGATCTGAGGACCTTGAGTTTCCTCCCAGACTGGTTTTGAACCAAAGCCTTAAAGACTTTGAAGAGGCCAAAAACTTCAGACTTGTGTTTTAGGAAGTAAACCCAGCAATGCCTGGAAAATTCATCTATGAATTTCAATGCATATTTGGCCTGAATCATTGACATATGAGGAAATGGGCCAGCAACATCACTGTGGATCAACTCAAGAGGCGCAGAGGTTCTCTCATGACTAGCTCTCAAATTTATGCTCTGGGTGTTTTCCTAGGATGCAACCTTGACAGACTCCTTTGGAAAACTTAATCTTTGGTAACCCTATGACCATTTCTTTTTCACTAAGATCAAAAAGATACTTGTAATTTAGGTGGCCAAATCTTTCATGCCAAAGCTTGCTTGCCTCATTAGCATGAATCAGAAGAGCAGAGGGGTTTGAGTAGGGTAGGAAATGTGAGAACATGTATACCTTTGAAGTGTGATTTGCAATTCATTTTGCAATGACTTTACCACTTGAGATCTTTGTGATCTCAACTTCATCAGGGGAGAATATGACCTTCTTTGGAGACCATGTGTGGGTCATCTGATACACTGATAAGAGGTTATAGGCAACACCTGGAACATACAACATATTGCTGAACTTACCATGGTCAAGATCAATCCTCCCTTTGCCAAAACTTTCAGTGAGATAGTCATCTCCCAGTACTATTGGTGGACCTTTTGACATGTCAAGTGAGGTGAATTCCTCCTTGGTCGAAACCATATGTCTTGAAGCTCCAGAATAAATGATGAAACTATGTGAGCTTGATGTGCCAGCAACCAATGCATGAACTCTCTCTCTGTCTTCTGAATTTGATCCTCCTTTCCTCTTCTTTGAGCTGTCTTGAAGGGAGATGCCATTCTTCTCCAGAAGTTGGGTCAGCATGTCTATTTCCTTCTTCATACAGGAGCTCTCGGAATGATTGCCCTTACTGCAATATGCACACTTGCTCATTTCTCCTTTGTTCTTCTTCTTCTGGGGGTTCTTCTTGGAACCTTGAGGCTCCTCTGGAGACTTGTTCTTGTCTCTCTTTTGCTTAGGTGAATTTTTAGCTTTCTTCTTGCTTTTTGAATCCACCCTCGAATCTCCAGCAACCAGAGGTTGGTCTTTGGATGGTTTGATGGTGCCATCATCACCAATTTATCTTGTTCTTGTGTGAGAGATTCCATGAAATCTGCAAGGCTAGGCATTTTCCTGGCTCGAGCTGTCAAATTTGTGGCATAGAAGGTCAAAACAAAAACTAAATAGTCAGGGCCAAGATTTGAGAGTATGGCCAAGACTAGCTGATCATCCTTCTTTTCAATCCCACATTGTTTTAGCTGTAAAACAAGTGCTTTGAACTTGGAAAAATAGATTTGCAGGGATTTAAAGCTATTGGGACTCAGGGAGATAAATTCATTTTCAATTTGATGTCCCCTCATCTCATCTATCTTTCCAAAAATATCAACAAGCTTCTCCCATATT
>LPNX011069389.1:0-17760 GCA_001517045.1 Pseudotsuga menziesii | reverse complement strand
GAAATACCTGAAAAAATGTGATGATGATGTCATCATCACGTTTTTTCAGGTATTTCTTGTTTTTGGGGTAGTGGGGTCCATCAAAAGTATGCAGTGTGGGAACTCGTTGGATGTGAAATCAAATTCCGCATCCAACGAGCTCTCCCAATCGAAATTTGAGTAAAAACACAATGAGATATGTCGAAAATACGAACAAAAAAGTAGTTTTTTTTAGTGACAAATATGTCAATTCAACCATTATGGTTGACTTATTTTATTGAAATTCTATTGGTTCTTGAATTCCAACTCACAAAAACTTATTTTGGCATGTTTTCTTATAAGGCCCATTTTAGACCCCAAATTTCCTCTAATGGTATTTTCATCATTTGATTCATTCATATAATTGAGTTTCTATATTATAATACTCTATTTTCAATAATGTGTTTGTGTTCTCTCTACAAAATTTCATGTTCTTTAATTGTATTCTCAATCTAGACTTGATTATTGGTATGAAAGAAATCTATTATTTGTTGTATTTCCATGCATATCCTTGATTAGGATAGGCTATAGGGAAAATACTAAACTAACTAATCCCATTGAAGACTTTTGTGACCAATCCAAGTGGGCTCTCATAGGTAATGAAAATAAATATAATGGATAAGGGGGTCTTATCAAGATGTTACTCCAATATATACTTGAGTGAAAAAAGGAAAAATACGATGGATCATTTCACTTAGATCCTTCAACACCCTCTAACAGAAACAAATGCATCTTTAACCAAACATTGATTTTGGAGGGATGATACCCTTCAAGGTACACGTTAATTTTGATATCCCACTATTGGAAGGGAAGATAGACGTGAAACTTGTTGATATAATATGGTTAAATAAGATAAAGTGTTATTTATCTATTCACAAGTTTTAAAATAGTGAAAAACTACTCTTGCACTCCCAAAAGGACCCTCCCCATGTCAAATGGGGACACTTAACATGTGCAAATGCCAAAGATGATTTTGAATTTTTTTCTATAGAACCCATATAAGAGTGATTTTTTCATTCCACCAAGGAGTATTTCCCTATTGGACATTATGAACACTAATACATGAGAGGGAAAACCTAGTGTCAAGTTAAAGACTAGGTTGCATGAGAGTACACTGAATGCATTCATATCTTTTGTACAAAACTAGGTATTTTAGACAATAAGTGGAGGTTGGTTCTAAAATACCCCTTAGTCTCCATAGATACATTTAGACATGAATGGAGGTTTTGGACATATATTCATTAGGAGTTTCCACTATTATGGAATCTAGGTTGACCAAATTGTTTTATAGAAGGGTAAGAAAGAGTTCGAGGTCTAAAATAAATTAAAACAAAACAAAGGTAAAGGAGATGCTAAATCTTAGAAAAATGGGCAAAGACAATATATTGAACCTCAAGAAAATTGGTCAAACCCATTTACAAAGAAGAAGAATGGGATGTCAAAGAAGGATACTAGAAGGAGGTGTGACCACCATAAAATCACTTGGCATAATGATGACAAATATTGTACTAGAAAGGTTTTATTATACAAGCAATTGAAATAATCAAACTTTGATTCATCCATAACACCCCAACATTCCATGAACAAGGTAAAATGGATCAATGATGTTAAACTAATGCTATTATCATTACCACAAAGATACAACTAAAGGAACCTTTCACTAGTAGAAAAAGTGAGATAAATTACTTAAAAACTACTAAAATTTGCATATAAATAACTAATTTTAGTCACATGACTAATAGTCATTTATTTATAGTCACTTTAAAGCGATTTGTATAGTCATTGATTTTTGTTAACTGGTGATTTATTTAGTCATTGGTTGCGGTTAAATAGTCATTTAGTTTGTCATTAAGTGCAATTAAATGGTCATTTATTTATTCATTGATTTGTTAATTTGTCATTTATTTAGTCATTGATTATTGCTAACTGGTCATTTAATTAGTCATTGATTTTTGTAGGAGGGCACATAATTGAACCACCAACCTCCTGCCTATAAGGAGGGTTATCTTCTATTGAGCTAGCACCCTTAACTAGAAGAATCAAATTTCACACTGAATCAAAGTTACAACCATGAACCTAAACGACATTTTTTTTGTTAATGATCAACAAAGTATTTACTAGCCAAATATTTGCAAAAGCATAATTACTAATTAATACAAACAAATTATGGTATTCTTCATACTTTGATAGATGTTTTTTCAGCCTTTATCTAAGCATTGTGATTTTAATCGCGAAGCTTAGCAATTAGTTTTGTGGAATCTTTTGCAGCATTCACAACAAGATCATGAATTCCATGAACAAAATAGAGATATATACAATTCTTAGATACAAATAATTCTCAGCACTTTCTTCTTTTTTGTAGGCAGCGTATTCAAATAGGAAAAATACCATATAATGTAACATGAAATTATGTTGTAGATTAATAACATAGGTAGGTCCTAATTTTGCATTGCATTATCTAAGTAGGTATTGCACAAGTCACTGCATTGTGTCTAAGTAGGTAAAGTGAAAGGTATTACAATGTCTAGTATGTGGGTGATCCGAGTTATTCAATCTTATGATTTGTGTTGTTGAAGGCTAGTGTAAGGATAAATTTGGGTAAAAATATTGATTAATCCATTTGAAAAGGGTCCCCTATAGAATAAATATTGATTTGACCTTTAAAAGTGAAATTTTCAAGTTCACTAAGCTGATAAAGTTATAATTATAAAGGGAGGATACTAATCAACCCATATCCAAGAGTTGCTATGTTTCTAGCATGCAGATATAGAACCTTTAACAACCAAGGTTGCAAAAGGTTCTCGCACAATGTTCTTGCACCTTTCTAATTTTAAGGTATAGCTGGCATTCATTAGTATTTTTTTAAAGTTGAGGAATGGATTACAAGAAATTCAAATGGAGTAGGATAAACTCCCAATGTTTTAGCCCTTTCTCAACTATGCAATTTTGGAGATCAAATCCATAAATTATGATATTGTATTTTCCATAATGACCATTTTGTTTGTTGAGATTGCATAATGTGGACACCCTAGGAGATTTTGATTGTTCTGAATCAATCTATGTTATGCCACAACACCCAATTTCATCAATTTCTGCATGTTTTAGGTAGAATTTTGCTTTCTAGATTCTTGCATTGCCTCGCCATAAAAATACCAAAACTTGGCTTGTTATCCCACTCCAATTAAAAATATCTAAGAAGAAACCTAACAATTAAAGTAATCTCTTGTTAAAAATACTTTTCAAACATTAGTAGGTGCTAACAAGAATTCCTTTGAGCATCCAAATTTGGGATTGGTGAGATATTCTATAGTTGTTTCATCATCAAATTCAAAATATCCTTCAAGATTTGGGACCTAAAAATTGTATAGCATGTTTGATATATGCTCATTAGAAAAATTTGATTGCAATAACTTGTTGTGCCATAGATATGAAACTAACTCTAATGAACGATCCTTTAGATTGTCGAAAGGATTCACTTCCATTTTATATAATTTTATGCTTTATTGGATGAATATGTCATATTGTAATCAGTCTTATATTAGGAGTTGACTTTAGTTGGCTCATTGCGACATCACTTTTTTTTCTTTCAGAAATACCTTATACTTACTAATAATACTACTAATTTCTCCATCCATTTTCATAGATTACATCAGTAAATTAACTTATCTTGCCTATTTAGTTGAATGTTTTTCTACAACATAAAATTATAAAATCCAATTAAAAGTACAATATAGAAATACCTTTGAGGTTTGAAAGGCTGTGCAAAGAATGACATCTTAATTGGTTGGTGTACTATCTTGACTAAAGCATTCTTCGCTTCATTATCTTCCAACTACATAAGGTAAGTCAACTATAAGTACTTTAAGGACATGATAGTCCAATAAAGGTAAGGGAAAGAAAAAGAAATAGAAATCGCTCATAGGTATTGCCTTGACAGATTTTGGAATTTAAATCTGCTTGGCTTTCACTGTATTCTAGAATCAAGAAAAAGGACACTATAACAATGATTAAAGAAGACGTCAATAAAATTTTTATAGAATGAAGTGCACAAACACCAAGTTCAAATAAAGCACTCATGATTTTATCTTTATAAAGTTTTAATGATTTTGTTTGCATACTATCTTTTGATTTAGTTTTCTTGGGGTTTGATGGTTCAAGGAGAACAATAAAAGATAATGCAAGTGATAAGAATGGTCACATAACACTCCGATAAAAAAATTGCAAGTACATCTCTCCTACAAATATTGATCCAACCACATTACAAGAAACCTTTTCATTAGAAAAACAACCAAATGAAGATAAAATATTTGCAAAAGAACTCCTACAACCCAAAAAAGGAAAGGCCAATCAACCTTAGAAACATTCATCATCAACATGAAAAATCATGAAGACCATTAAATTCAATCCCCTGATCCGTGAGAGACTTTATTTCTATAATGATTTAGGTTTCAAACCTTAAATTAATTAAATCATATAAAATAATTGTTTTAATCACCACCTTCCTTTTAGTTCCCATGTTTCAAGTCCATTACCATATGTGAGACACAAAATTAAGTTCCAGTGTCATCAATTTGCAAGTAGTCCATATTTCTATACTATATATTATCTGTTTGATGCATCTTTACAAGCCACATAGAAGTACAATTCAGAGAACTTAATGTTCCTTTTGCAACTTCTATTTTATTTGTGAAATTTGTTGTTCAGGAATAAACACCTTATAACCGAAGGTCTAGGGTTACCAACGTACTCTTAAAACTTGCAGGCAATCAACTTTAAAGTACAGAAATGAAATAGGAAGATAGGATGGACTCACTCGATTCACGACGATTGATCCAAGCTTTGTCTTCTCCTGCTCTGCTTCTCCTCCAAAGCTTTCAAGGATGTTTCTCCTTCACTTGTAAAGAGCAAATCCTCCAAGTGCAAACTTATACATGTATATAGGGAAAGTTAGATAAACAGTATATAGAGTGCTTAATCATAAATATTCATCCAACCATGATACATGAAAGATATTCAACACACATTTGGAATAAGGATTCTCTTTATTAACAATAGTGAATGAGTTAAGGTTACAACCCAACGCCTGAAACAAGGACTCCTCTGCAACCAAAGGATTCTAAGTTCTGCTGCTCCAAAGACTTCTGAATAGATACCACCAGCATAAATTTGCTCTCCAAGTATGATTCCTTAATGCCCTCCCTAAGGCCTTTATTTATACTTAGTGAAATAAGGCAGTTTCGAAGGTTGAGGAGGTTGAGACAGTTAATATAGTTATTGTTTAGGGCTTAACAAATCTCAAATAATCGTGATTTATTATTTTTAATGTTAAGGGAAGGCGTACGCGAGTATTGATACTGGCAACCCGCGTATGACACGCGAGTTTCTATAAGGGAAACCCGTGTACAGATCTGTACACGGGTTGCAATGACAAATACTCGCGTACAGTACGCGTCATGCTGTAGGAAAAGTCGCGTATGTACGCGGGTTGCTTATAGGCAAAGTCACGTACAACAATTGACATATTAAAAGGTAAAAATGGCAAGCTGGATGGATAGTGAATGTATTTCATAACATGCCCATCTATAGTGTTTTAGGCAACCTTCAATCCATAAATGTCCTTTTTTGCGCCAACATAGGAAATGTCGGCACTCGAACAGAGAAGTGCCATTTGGGTTGATAACAGATGCCCCCTAATGTGTGAGGTCAGAGGGAAGCGATGGCCGAAATACATTATAATATTTATCTTTGGAGAACTCAGAAATCCAGTGGAGTAGAGGTAGTACCTTAAACAAATACATAATAATGTCATATACAAAGTCATATCTGAGGATGATATGTTCAATATACTGGAACACTAGCTCCTTTACAATATTTGAGTACATCATATGATATGGGTACAAGACCACGTATATTACAAAGGTGGATCAAAGCCACAATATACAATAATGATGAGTCTTCAAAGATCTGGAAGCTGTGGACATAAATGGAACATAATCTTGTGCAACTTAGCCAATAGATGAGGAACTAAGGTCTTCATAAGCAATCCCAAAGAACCAATACAATCCAAGCCATGTGAATAAATGTAGGCTGAAGTAAAACATGGAATGGATTCAATTGTTTGTCAATCAACAGGTGATAATCAACAACTGAAGCAAAGGAATTCACCAATGATGGAAGTGAATCCTAAGGTACTATCGTCAAAACTCTAGGTCTTCGTCGTTAGGAAGTACTGAAGCGGAACCATACTATGATAAGGAAGGCAATAGATCCTCCAACGGATCATAAGAGTGACTAGGAACTGGGAAAAGGAAGGGAGACACAAGAGATAACATATATAACAATGATGGGATTAGGATAGAAATCAAACATTGAGTGAAGTCCTTGAACAGTGAGCACGAAACAGAGAGGACCCAAGGCAGCTTTTAAGTTTATAGATAGAACAACTAGACTTATCTGTCATGTAGAAGACATGATCAGATTCCCCAGGTATAACGGACAAGAGGAGGAGTAAGAAACTTGAAGTATTAGCTGAACTGAAAGTGAACACTGAGACATGGGTATCGGAAAAAATAGAGAGTGCTATGTTCAAGGATGACATGCTGCCACTTACTGAAAAGTCCAGGAAATTCAACTCGGATCTCTCTTCATTTTTTAACAAGCTTGAAGAGAAGAAAAAATAATGCTTGATAGTGTCACTGATTCGTGGATTTAATGAGCCCAAACTAGTACATGCTCAGCTGGTGTTTTCACATTTAGAGAGTCTGAAAACTCCAAAGAAGACTCTATGGGGGTCTTTTTTCATCCAATTTAGTCTCCTGAGGCAGGAAAAGTATAAAACATACCACAGAAGAACTCTCTTAACTTCCATAGAAGAAAAGGTGAACCTTTTCGTACTTAGTTAGGGAGGTCCGGAAATGGTTAAATTACCACCTACCCAACGCTCCTTCCAGAACAACATAAATAGCTTGAGTTTTATGAGTGTGAAGGAAAGAAAGATCAATCAGAAAGATCCATTTGAGTATGAGAAATGGGGCTTACAACAATAAACTCGTTGCTTTTTTCTTAGTGTTTAACGAGCATGACAAAGACACAAAGTACACTCAGAATCGTTTTCATGTTTAGGTCCAGAGCACGAAAAAGAGAAAACTAAGCTCATACCGGGAGTTCATTTTCCGTAAATTTAGTCCCTTAGGTTCGGAAAAGTGATAAACCTATGCCTGAGAATACTCTTCTCAATTCAAATAGAAAAGAGAGGGATCCTTTCTCGTATGATTCCGATGGTCCGAGAAAGAGATAACCTACCACCAATTCGGATTCCCATTCACATATTCTTAACGAGCTTGAACGGACAAGTTAACTTGGAAATCAAGTCTATTTTTAAGGAGTCAGACCTGGGCCTAAAGAAACTCCATAAGGGCGGGGAGTCTTATAAAGGGATAGCTTGTAAAATGAGACTAAACAAGAATCTCTATTTGGTGTGAAAAATAGCTAAGAGGATACCTCTATACCTAAAGCAACTGCAACATGAGTATCAAAATGCAACATAGGTTTCAATGAAGGATACTCATGAAAAGAAGGTCCTATCCACGGAAGAACAATGGTAAAGACACGGAACTAATGGTTTAAAATACCATAGTCCGTGGAAAAAATGTCAATTGCTAAGGTTAACGTGGATTAAATATAGATGCAAAAATGCATTGGAAATGTCAAAAACCACCCTATAGGAGCAAAAAACACTTTGAAATGATGAAAAGCTTGTTACAAGGCAAAAAGAGATATGGTATTAGTTGAATACATTTCAAACTATAGGAAAAAACCCACTTTTAGAAATATAATTTCTATAAATAGTTCAAAAATTAAAACAAAACTCACCATTTTGATTTGAAGCCATAAGAAGCAAGTTTTTACCTCTACCTTCATTCGATTGGTGTGGACAATCTAGTAGACGAAATCTGATTCTGCAAGTTGCAGGTAAGCCTACACCCCGAGCTCTCCAATTTGATACTAGCTATTTTCGAATTTGAGTCCCAATTTCATTTTTTTAAGCATCCTAAAGCGTGTCATGCTGTGTACACGGGTTCACTATGTTGAAACTCGCGTACACATGTTCTGTACGTGGGTTGACTTTAGAGACAGTCACGTACAGTACGCGACATGTCTAACTAGACAGTCGCGTGTACTGCATGAAGGATAAAAAGATAAATTGAGGCAAATTTTTTTGAAATTTTATATGAAATTGATGACCCATAATGGTTGATTTGTTAGGTGTGAAGATGGTGTTGGAATGGAGGGAACGGGAGCATGAGAATATGGACCAGGAAGCGCTCCAAAGTGCGCCCATTGTACATGCTTTACGAATGAGTGGGTTATTAAAATTCTTTTGCACATCACCAATGCGGGCCAATGTCCGTTTATTAGAGTTCATGATAAACTACTGGGACCATGATTTAGGGATGTTTGAACTACATGGTGAGACTTTGGAATTTACTTTCGAGGACATATATTTTATTGCCGGCCTATCACGACGAGGAGCACCAATCAACTTAGAGGGCGCTGGTAGGGGCGGTGATCCTCTAAGTGTCCAGAACTACATTGATGTGTACTGCACACCTGGTACCCAGAAGAGAGGTAGCTGCGTCCCTATTGCACATATCCGTGATTTTACACTACAGGTACTGATAAGCACCATAGTGAGGATTGTGGGATACTCTTCATTACATCTAGCTACACGAAACCAAATGAGGTTAGCGGTGGATTGTACGCAGGGTGCCCTATATGATTGGTGTTCAGGAGTTGTCCCAATTATGAGAAAACAACTCTCTGATTGCAAGAGAGGAAGGCAAAAGAACTTCGGCTATTCTAGCATGTTGGTTGCCTTATTCTTCTTCGAGAGTACCAGGGTTGAGCCCTGCCATACCCCTACCAGTTCGATCTCTACGTCATCCTAGGTTGAGCAGATGGGGAGACATCTTCCTCCGTCAAGGAGGAGGAGGTTCAATGCAGAGTATGTACGATGATGACTTCTACTTCTGGTGGGAGCGGCAGCTACCGGCACTAGAGTAGTTTCCGTATACCAGAATGGATTTTCGAGGTGATCCAGACCTTGTCCTCCCTCTAGGAGGAGCATGGGGAGAGCTAGGTAATTTTTTAATTTTCAAAATTTTTTAAATTTTTTATGAATTTTAAAATGATAGATATATTCATATGTATAAAAGTCCTAATCCTATAAAAATGTCAAAATGCAGATATTGGACCGGTCTGCCCTGAGGGGCATCCATGTTTGTTCGTCTTGTCGTAGGCAATGACTCGGGGCTTATTAGGGTTCTGGAGGGGAGGCTGGCCAGGCTTACCCAGAGAGTTCCCACTTTGTGGATAGAGCATATCCTAGCCATCATGCCGGAGTTTGTGGTTGGAGTTCCACCTGTCTGGTTACGCCTTTTGGGGTGAGTGGCCAGAGCAGTTCTTGTGTACATGGATGCTGTGGAGGCTACCAAAGCCGAAGAGGCTGAGGAAGCCAGAGTATAGAGGGACCATGGGGACCAAGGTGGTTCTGTTTAGATCTAGGACGTTTTGATGGACTGCGATCCACACTTTGTATATTTTTTGTATATTATACAGTTATGATTGGATCTGAGGATCATATTCGACCTATCTATAGAAAGATACTTACACACACACACACANTGAGGATCATATTCGACCTATCTATAGAAAGATACTTACACACACACACACACACACACACATATATATATATATATATATATATATATATAGTTGTCGGTTTATTTACAAGTGTTTTTTATGTGCATGCTGTATATTTTTATGAAATGTGTGCTAGATGCCAATCTAAAATGTAATTACCATATGCATCAGTTAATGAATTCTGATTTCTTGGAATGTGATTGAATATAATAAATTCAAAATTTCCTTCCAATAACCTAATTTGCATGAACTGACATAATAGAATAGGGTTTCGCACCTGATAAGCTCGATTGAGCTGGGAAACCACCAATTGAGAGTCCAGACGGTATTCTAGCTGGGTGATACCACGTGACAAAGCATCCCATAGAAGCTCAATTACAGCCCTATATTCAGCAACATTATTAGAAGCAGGACCTAAGCAAGCACCTCTTGCGGCAACTAGCTGTCCTGATGGAGAGTAAATGACCCACACTGCTGAAGCTAGATTACAAGTGTGGCGGCTGGCTCCATCGGCGAAACCTAGATACCTCTTAAAAGAAATCTGCAACAACCAACAGATGGTATAAAAAACAAAACCGAAAAACTAATGTACATAAAAATACATACAATAAAATACAAGAAAAAGCGCTAAGCCTAAGCATACTACTTTTTTAGGTAGAGCCCATTTCTAGGCTCAGATAGCTTGTTCCCATCAAAATCAATCAACTCATATGTGCCCTTCTTTAAGACCTTCGACACGACATAAGGCCCTAACCACATGGCCTTGAATTTTCCTGCCCCCAGGGGTTCTTTGTCTTGGTCCCAAAGCAAAACAAGTTCCCCCTCAGAGAAAATATGAGGTTTGAGCGACTTATCATATTGATTTTTGACCCTATTCTTGTGATCTTGATTAGTAGTCAGCGCATCTCCATGCTATTCATCAAGGTGTTCTAAATGCACCAGACGTTCTTCAAGCTCTATCGTATCGGGTAACACATGAATAGCTATTTTCAAAGACAGGATTTCACATTCAACCAGGGTAACTGCTTCCACTCCATGAACGATTTGGAAGGGAGAGAAACCTGTAGCCATTTTTACATTAGTTCGGTACGTCCAAAGAGCAGGGTATAGCATGATGTGCCAGTTAGAACGGGTTGCATAAATTGTACATTTGAGGATGATCTTCAAAGTCTTGTTTACAGCCTCAACCTGACCATTTTCTTGTGGATAGTATGAAGATGAATGTTCTTGTCTAAATCCAAGCATAGTGGTCAGTTCCGTCATCATGCTATTTTGAAAATGACTGCCATGGTCAGTGACAATCACTTTGGGTATACCAAACCGTGCTATAATCTGATTGAATACGAAGAAAGCTACTGTTTCCCCATCGACTTTAAAAGTAGGCATTGCCTCTGCCCATTTCATTAAATAGTCAACAGCGACAATAATATATTTATGCCCCCCATCCGAGGCTGGGTTGCATGTCACGTAATCAATCCCCCATTTCGTGAAGGGGCCTACCAAGACAATGGGAAACAATGGAGCGGGATGTGACCACATTTTCCTGGTGTAAAGCTGACAAGGATGATAGCACTTCACCGCTTCCACACAATCTTTGAAGATTGTGAGCCAGAAATAACCGACACATAGTATCTTCGAGGTCATTGCTAACCCAGATAAATGACCCTCACACGCCCCACTATGGGAATCATTCAGGACAATCTCTGCTTCCTCATGGGTAAGACATCGATGCAAAATGGAATCTACCCCTCTTCGATATAACGTATCTCCTATGATGAGGTAGTTCTTAGCATGAAGGAGTAATTTATGTCGTTCCTCTCGCGAGGAAGCTGCAGGATACTTCAAAGTATGGAGATATACAAGGATATCCTTGTACCAAGGATTAGAGGTGGATATCAAGAAGATATGCTCATCTGGGAATGAGTCATCTTCAACGACTACATCTTCTTCAGTAGGAAATTCTGCTATAAGCTCAACAAAAACTAAGGACTTTTTAGACTTAGCGGACTGAAAATCCAAGTCAAACTCTTGGAGAATGACTATCCATTTGTTGAATTTCCCCCCAACAATCCGTCGGGACAAAACATATTGAAAAGGATTCACATCCGCCACTACTATTGTGGTCCTCAGTAAAATGTAGTGACGTAACCTCTAAACAGCATAGACAGCTGCTAAGGCTAATTTCTCAACGTGGGAGTACCTGAGTTCAAGTCTGGCCAAAGCACGGCTAAGATAGTAAACGACATGCTCTACGAGCTTATCATCCTCTTGGACCAGTACTACCCCAATGGTCAACTTGGACACAGCTAGATACAATATAAAATCCCTAGAGTAATCTGGCGGACGCAGTAAAGGTGCCGACAACAAAGCTTTTTTCAATGCCTCGAAAGCGAGTTGTGCAATTTCATCCCATACAAATGGGGTGTCTTGTTTAAGCAGGCGCATGAAACCCTTGGTAATCTTGGCATAGTTAACGATAAAACGTCAAATAAAATTAGACTTCCCTTGCAGGCTTTGAAGTTGCCTGATAGAACAAGGAGGAGGCAGATTTACAATGGCCTCTACTTTTAATGGATCCACCTGGATGCCTCTATTAGAGACAATGAACTCGAGCAATCTTCCTAACTCGACACAGAACACACACTTGTGGGGATTCAAGCAGATATTATAGTATCTGTATCTCTCAAATATCAACTATAAGTAATCTGGATGTTGAATCCTCTTACAAGAATGTGCAGGCAGATCATCAAGGTAATGTTCGACAATGGCTTTGATATCATGGACGGCAAAGTTCATAGCCCGTTGAAAGGTTGCCCCAACATTTTTCAATCCAAAGGGAATTTTTTTGTACGTGAAGGTACCCCAATGACAAATGGAAGTTGTTTTATGTTGGTCTTCCGGTTTTATTTGAATTTGATTGTATTCGAAGAAACCATCCATAAACGAGAACACTTCACTTCCTGCGTAAGCATTTATAATATGGTCTATAAATGGCATGGGATAGTTTTCCTTAGGACATGCTTTATTCAAATCTTTGAAATTAGTATAGATGCATATGGTCCCTTGCTTCTTATCAACAGGAACCGGGTTGGATACCCATTCTGTCAGAGCTATGGGATAAATAAAACCAGCCTTCAATAGTTTTTCAACTTCAGCCTTCATATCCGCCGCTTTATGTGGGTTAACAGGTCTTAACTTTTGTCGAACAAGTTTGGCATCAAGATATGCGCGGATCTCATGTTCAACAATCGATGGATCAATGCCTAGCATCTTCGCATATGACCAGGAAAAGACATCGCATAATTCCTTAAACAAGGCAATATAGATAGCAATCTCTTCAGGAGAGCAGTTTTCACCTATATATATGTTTTCCATGACATCAGGATTTACAGAGATGTTGATAGGGATAGTAGCAGAAATATTTTCCATATTCCCCTCGGAAAACATTCCTTCCCTGGGTAAGGGATTAATGGGTGTATCAACATCGTCTGACAGTCTCATATGAAACTCTTGATTTTCTATTCTGCTTAGCTCTGGAAGAAAATAAGATCGACGGTGAAGATATTCACAGATCTTACCACGTCCACTCATGGTTTCCAAAATGGCTTCATCAGAAGGTAAAACCATATCTAAACAATCCGTAGAGTGCATAGAGTTTTCCGCCCATGCAGGCAAATAGACTTCTTCCAGGTCTGAGACTGTGAGAGGATTTGGAATGGGATCAATAGTGGTTTGAGTGATAGCCTAGTAAGCTACTTCCACTACCGATAAGGGAACTTCTAGTTCATGGGGGGAAGGGAGAACCCAAGGATCAGTCCTATCAACAACCGTGGCTATGGACTTCCCCACACTAGTAGAACCAATATAGTTAATTGGGGCTGGAAGATCAAATGTGCCCATCAATGATGCATACATTCCAGCCCCCAAGCTCTGTGCAGCAGGTTTGACCTGATCAACCAATGGAACAGCATACTCATTAGACTCTAAACGGCCTTTTCGAGTAAAATCAAGTTGGTCAACAGTAACCAACTTTTCTTCATGTGGAAAAACCACTACTCGAAAGACGACCGATGCGATAGCGGCCATGGCATAAGTCCAGCTTCTTCCCAGGAGAAAATTATAGTCCAAAGGTGCATCAATCGCTTCCACCTCAACGGAAACTGCTTTCCTTGCCAGTTTAATTTCAAAAGCCGGTAGGATACCATGCAGAAGGAATGACCTTCCATTGAAAGCAGTATGTAGAGTGTTTGATGGGACCAGCTCTGGGGATCCGAGATCTTTCCAATAGGACAAGGACATAACGCATGTAGAAGCACCCTCATCAACAACTGCCCTTCCAATGGTCTTTCCACCATGGATGACATCTATTGATAAGGCTACATGGTAAGGTAGGCGAATTTTAACATCAGACAAATGAAATTTCACCATGAGACTCGATGAGTCCATGTTGCCTAAAGCTGCTAAGAGGGCATCCTGCTGGGTGGGACAACTCTGTAACACCTCTAAAGCTGACATTGCACACAGGGTTTGGGATAGATCTTCAACCATGGAGTAGTTTGAAGTAGCCCTAACATTAGGGTTATGCAAGGTCTTCTTGAAGAAACCTTTCGGTATCTTCGGCATAGTTTCAGCAGGCTTCTCGATCGTGAGAGGGTTAGAAGTTTCACCTATAGCCTTACCTTTCTTAGAAGTCTCTTTCTCATAGTTTTTATTTCTAGTCTGTAGCAAAGTCAAAGATCGAACCATGTTGATATAGTTTGGGTCAGGGGCATTTTGAGTGCCCCCTGCTACATTAGAAGCTGAAGCAGAGTTCTGCCCTTGGGGAAAAGGATCCTTCAGGACAGCCGGTTGTTGAGCTTTAAGCAGCTTCTGGGCTTGTTCCATAAGGGGACAAAGGTGAGTAAGGTGATCCTCGTGGCACAACTTACACTGGAATTTAACCTTGTTCTTTTCTTTCTTGCCCCCATCAGCACTATTCATGGGTTTCTGCTTGTTTTGGTTTCCCTCTCCTTTCTTTCCTCTCTTTTTCTTCCCACCAAGCTGCTGATTGCCCTTCTGAGAGGTCTGTGCAAAAACATTTGCACTTTGGGGGGAGGGGGCAGCCTTTGCTGTCTCCACCGTAGAATGCTTGATGGACAACTGATGAAGTTGTTTAGCCAAAGACTCTATGGTGGGAGAGTTTACGGACCCAACCACACCATCAGCATGGGGTCCAGGATTAGGATTCTCCGCATAGTGGGTAGGCCTCGGTGCCTCAGGGATAATATCATACAAGATCCCAGATTGTGAATAAATCAAATCCAATTGTTGGGCCCTGAGAATGGCTTCTTCTTCATTCGTCACTCCTAAGGTGGATACGTCCTTAGATATGTATGGGAACATGGATTTAAGGAACCACTCTAGTAAGAACTCAGGAGGAATGGTGGCTTTTATAAGGCTCTTTCATCTCCTCCACTCTTGGATATGATCCAATATGTGGGTAGCCTTGTTCTGCCTAAAGGTAGATAACAAGTTCGTTCCGAAATCATATCGGACCGGAAGCTGAAAGTGGCTAAGGAACTAGCCAAGTCCCAAAAACTACTGAAAGCAGCAGAAGGTAACTCAATGTACCATTTTGCCACGGTACTTGTTAAGGTTATCTGGAACAGCCTCAACCTAACTAAATCTTCATTCAGTGAATTCGAAGAACACCATAAATGAAATGTGGTGGCATGAGCCCCAGGATCTTCACCAAATTTACCTTCGAATTTAGGGATGTCCGATGGAAATTTGGTGGGAATAGGTGGCCACGAGGGGTCATGCCTCACCGGGTCATTCATCAACTTAGACAAATCTGTAAAGTTTAACGTTGCCAGGAACGAAATCTTGGGTTGAACCGGGGCACTAAAAGTGCTCGTCTGGGGATTAGAGGGACTTACCCCCGAATGCCCATAAGTAAAGGTGGGGTTTCCCTCTACCACCGGTTGCGAAGTGGATGGATTACTTTGAAACGGATTCCATCCTTAAGCCATAGGGTTGTTAGTGGGAGGTGCAGTATAAGAAGTTCAGGCCGTCCCAATTGAAATTGGGGTCTGAAAAACAGGAGCAGGTATCGCTCCGCTAAACAACGAAAAGGGAGAGCTCATAAATGGGGCCAAAACTGGGGTTTGAAAACTTTTCCCATAAGAGGTTTTGTTTCCAAACTACACTCCTACATAAGAAGGTGATGGGCCTACGTACGAAGTGGATGGGAGAATGTGTCCCCCATTCCAAGGAAATCCTTGGACGAAAGTCGAGGATCCTATCGGACCACTTTGGGTAGTGTATGTGAAGGAGGAAGGAACAATAGGTATACTAGGAATCCCAGTAACCATGTCACCAGAAGCACTTGCTAGGATTGAGTGAACCAGCAGTTGGACCACCCGACTCACTAGAGTCAAAGGCGTAGAAGGTATGCTAGATCTAGGGGCACTTACCGGGGGAGGTAGTACCCCTTCATCCGAAACGACTGAGGTGAAAACAAAAGAACTTTCTCCCGCAGTAGACATAATCCTACCCACAGGGACACCTAAAACAAGTGAATCAAAAGGTCTAACCTGGACGATCACAGGATTGTTTAAGTCAGTCAAGGGTGTGTTAAAATTCATTGAAAACTTGTCAGCCTGCAAGTCTTCTATCTCAACTGTATCAAAATCAAGACGGTTAGCTATAAGTGATGGTTTGCCTGGAACTTCACTTACTCCTACCGGTTAAAATGAATCGTTCGTGTCCAATCTCCGCCTTTGGGGTGGATATGGAGGTTCCAATGTGATGATAGGAGGAAGGTTTTGTGACCTTCTTGACCTTCTTATAGGTTGGTCCTCCATGATCGAAAATTTAACAGATCAAACCCTAAAGGAAACTAAACACAGACAAAACCATAGAGCAAACACTATGAAATTTGCTAAAGCCTCAAACATTCAACAAGGGTGAAAGATATGCTTTCTCGAAGAAAGCTGAAGAAAGGTTACTTGGCATCCTTGAAGTGGTTCTTAGGCACAAGCGGAGGAATTACCCACCGCCCTCCTACACTTTCAACAAGGGTTACCTTCCAAGCCCGTCCAAGGTGAACCAGAAATAGACTTCCGGTTTACGTAGGTATGAACCCTATATGTCAAGAGACTAAAGGGTACCTTAGCTATACCAACATTCTAGGGGGACAGTCGTAAGCCTGACTCATACGCATGGGCAGGGTAGCTGAGCTCGAAACTCTGTCTAGGACAGAATCCCTAGGTGCGTAAAAGTCATGATTTACATTTTGACAAGGAATCAGAGGGTTATCTCCTCAGTCCAATTCCTCCACGCGGCCTCGTGCTTGACTCCCTTTTGAGAGGAGCTTCCCAGATACAATTCATAAAGACAAGGATTTACCTATCGAATAGTCCACTACGTCTGAATTTTAAAACTTATGGGAAGTTTACACTTCCTATCCCACAAGTCTAGCCTAAGCTAGTAGGTGAATGGCCCTAAAAAATAAAAAATACTAGTAAATTTTAATTATTGCGTTCATTTTAAAGGGTTATTTCTTACTCAGAGGGAAATGGAGTGATGAACTATGGTGTTTTTGACTCGATAAGAAATAAAAAAGCAAAGGTGTATTTTTTTCAAAGCAAATTACCACTACTAAAGCAAACTTCTTTTTCTTTTGTAAATATAAATTGATGAACAAATGCAACAATAAAGATAAACTAAGACTATATTTTTGTAGTTTTAAGATTATATTTTAAAACTGAAATGAAAACTACTTATGCAAGAACAAGTTCAAAAAGCTTGAAAATGTTTTTCTTTTCACTTTTTAAAATGCTCTATTAGAATATAATCCGTTAGGGATTATAATATTGTAAATAAATAAAATAGGAATAGTTGGAAGCCGAAAAGGCTGGACGGAAGGTTAAACAAACCGTCACATGAATGTCTAAATGAATGCTTAGCCATGAATAGTAAATTGAATCGGGAGTTATACCTAACATCTGGTATCAGAGCAGAGCTGTCTGCCATAACTCCTGCTGCATTTCTGCC
>LPNX011069376.1:5000-36915 GCA_001517045.1 Pseudotsuga menziesii | reverse complement strand
TGTGTGTGTGTGTGTGTGTGTGTAAAATATCTATCCATAGATAGGTCAAGTCTGATCCTCAGATCCCGTCATATACAAAATATACAAAAATGTGGATCGTAGTCCATCAAAATGTCCTAGATCTACGCAGGACCACCCTAGTCACTAGGACCACCTTTGTCCCCATGGTCCCTCTACACTCTGGCTTCCTCAGCCTCCTCGGCTTCGGCAGCCTCCACAGCCTCTATATATACAAGCATCGCTCTGACCACTCGCTTGAATAGACGTAGCCAGACCAGTGGAACTCCAACAACGAACTCCTGCATGGCAGTCGAGATATGCTCTATCCGCAAGGTAGGTACTCTTTGGGTCAGCCTAGCCAGCTTCCCCTCTCGAACCTTGATCAGTCCTGGGTCTTCGCCTACGATAGGACGAACAAACATGCGTGGGTTCCCTTCAGGGAAGACCGATCCAATATCTGCATTTTGATACATTTATAGGATTAAGACTTGTACATATGTATATATCTATCATTTTAAAATTCATAAAAATTTGAAAAATGATAAAAATTAAAAATTATTTACCTAGCTCTCCCCATGCTCCTCTTGGAGGGAGGACAAGGTCTGGGTCACCTCGAAAGTCCATACCAACATATGGAAACTGCTCCAGTGCCAGTAGCTGTCGTTCCCACTAGGTATAGAAATCATCATCATATACACTATGTACCGTGTCTCCTCCTCCTTGACGGAGGAAGATGTCTCCCCACCTGCTTAGCCTCGGCTGATGCGGAGATCTGACCGGTAGAGGTATGGCAGGGCTCATTGCTGGTACTCTCTCAAAGAAGAAGGCCACTAATATGCTCGCATAACCAAAAAAATTCTACCTTCCTCTTTTGCAATCGGACAATTGTCTCTTCATGATAGGGACAACTCCCAAACACCAATCATAGAGAGCACCACGAAACAATCCACTACCAGCCTCATTTGGTTCTGTGTATCCAAATGTAAAGAAGAGGATCCTGAAATCCTCACGAGGGTGCTAGCAAGTACATATAGAGTAAAGTCACAGATATGTACAATAGGGACGCAACTCCCTCTCTTTTGAGTACCTGGTGTGCAAAATACATCTATGTAGTTCTGAACACTTAAAGGGTCACCGCCCCTGCCGATTCCCTCTTAGTTAACTGGTGCTCCTCATCGTGAAAGACCGGTAATGAAATACATGTCTTCAGTAGTAATATTCAAGGTTTCACCCTGTAGGTTGAACATCCCCAAATCATGATCCCAATAATTTATCATGAACTCAAGTAGGCGAACATTGGCCCGCATGGGTAATGTGCAAAAGAATTTTAGTAGCTCACTCGTTCGCAATGGATGTATAGTGGGCGCACTTTGGAGCGCTGCTTGGTCCATTATTTCATGCTCTCATTCCCTCCATTCCAGAACCATCTTTTCACCTAGAAAAACAAGTAATTTGATTCAGTAATTCCATATAAAAATTCAAATTTTTTTGACTATCTTTAGCCTTTTCTCCTTCACGCAGCACACGCGACTGTCTAGTTAGACATGTCGCGTATTGTACACGAATGTCTATATAGGCAACTCGCGTACAGAACGCGTGTACGCGAGTCTTCACATCGTCAACCCACGTATGCGCCGTGCCATGTTTAGGATGCTTTTAATAATGGAATTAAGATTCAAAATTCATAATTGCTTGGATCAAAATGAAGAGCTCGGGGTATAGGCTTACCTGCAACTTGTGGAATTCGATTTCGTCGGTTCAAATTTCCACAATGATTGAACAAAGGTAGAAGGACAAACTTGATTTTTATGGCTCAAAATTTCAAAACGTTTTTCACTATTCCAAAGTGTTGTTGCTCCAATAGGGTGGTTTTGTCATTTCCAATACATTTTTGGCATCTTTATTCAATCCACATTAACATTAGCATTCAACCTTTTTCCATAGACTATGGTATCGTTAACCATTAGTTCCCTGTTTTTTACCATTGTTCTTCCATGGATAGGACCCCTTTTCATGAGTATTCTTCTTCTAAGCCTATGTTGTCCTTTGGTGCTCATGCCACAACTGTTTCAGGTACATGGGTATCCTCTTAGCTATTTTTCACACCAAATAGAGCTTCTTTTGAATCTATTTTTACAAGCTATCCCTTTATAGGACTCCCCGCCCTTATGGAGTTTCTTTAGGCCCAGGTCTGACTCCTTCAA
Organism: Pseudotsuga menziesii; assembly: GCA_001517045.1. Taxonomy (NCBI): domain Eukaryota; kingdom Viridiplantae; phylum Streptophyta; class Pinopsida; order Pinales; family Pinaceae; genus Pseudotsuga; species Pseudotsuga menziesii. The sequence continues at coordinate 34,711 of LPNX011069376.1, read as the reverse complement.
AACAGACTTGACTACCGAGTTAACTCGTCCATTCAAGCTCATTAAGAATATGTGAACGGGCATCCACATTGGTGGTAGGTTATCTCTTTCTCGGACCATGCGGAATGATACAAGAAAGGATCGCTCTCTTTTCTGTTTGAATTGAGAAGAGTATTCTCGGGTATAGGTTTATCACTTTTCCGGACCTGAGGGACTAAATTTACAGAAAAGGAACACTCGGTTTGAGCTTAGTTTTCTCTTTTTCGTGCTCTGGACCTAAACATGAAAAAGATTCTGAGTGTACTTTGTGTCTTTGTCATGCTCGTTAAACACTTAAGAACAAATCAATGAGTTTATTGTTGTAAGCCCCATTTCTCGTAACCAAATGGATATTTTCGAGTGATCTTGCTTTCCTTCACACTCATTAAACTCAAGCTATTTTATGTTGTTTTGGAAGGAGCATTGGGTAGGTGGTAATTTAACCTTTTTCGGGCCTCCCTGACTAAGTACGAAAAAGGTTCACCTTTTCTTCTAAGGAAGTTAAGAGAGTTCTTCCGTGGTATGTTTTATACTTTTTCGGCCTCAGGAGACTAAATTGGACGAAAAAGGACCCCCCTAGAGTCTTCTTTGGAGTTTTCAGAATCTCTAAATGTGAAAACACCAACTGAGCATGTACTAGTTCAGGCTCATTAAATCCACGAATCAATGACACTATCAAGCATTATTTTTCCTTCTCTTCAAGCTTGTTAAAAAATGAAGAGGGATCTGAGTTAACTTTCCTGGACTCGTTAAAATTTAACAGGGAAGGTAAGGAAGAAGTTTTCTCTTGTTTTCAGTAGTGGCAACATGTCCTCCTTGAACATAGCACTCTTTGTCTTTTCTGATATCCATGTTTCAGTGATCACTTTTTGTTCATCTATTACTTTGAGTTTCCTACTCCTCCTCCTATTCATTATACCTGGGGAATCTGATCATGTCTCCTACATGACAGATAAGTCTAGTTGTTCTATCTATAAGTTAACCGCTGCCTTGGGTCATCTCTATGTCGTGCTCATTGTTCAAGGACTTCACCCAATGTTTGATCTCTATCCTGATCCCATCATTGTTATATCTGTTATCTATTGTGTCTCCCTTCTTTTTCCTAGTTCCTAGTCACTCTTGTGATACATTGGAGGATCTATTGCCTTCCATATCACAGCATGGTTCCGTTTCAGTACTTCCTAATGACGAAGACCTAGAGTTTTGACGATCATACCTCAGGATTCACTTTTATCATTGGTGTATTCCTTTGCTTCAGTTGTCGATTATCATCTATTGATTGACAAACTGTTGAATCCTTTCCATGTTCGACTTCAGCTTACCCTTATTCACATGGCTTGGATTGTATTGGTTCTTTGGGATCATTTATGAAGACCTTAGTTCCTCACCTATGGACTAAGTTGCGCAAGATTATGTTCTATTCATATACACAGCTTCCAGATCTTTGAAGACTCATCATTATTGTATATTGTGGCTTTGATCCACCTTTGTAATATATGTGGTTTCATACCCGTATCATATGATGTACTCAAATATTGTAAAGGAGCTAGTGTTCCAGTAAATTGAACATAGCATCCTCATATGTAACTTTGTATATGACATTACTATGTATTTGCTTCAGGTACTACCTCTGCTCCATTGGATTTCTGAGTTCTCCAAAGATAAATATTATAATGTATTTCAGCCATCGTTTCCCTCTGACCTCACACATTAGGGGGCATCTGTTATCCACCTGAATGGCACCTCTCCCTCCTAGTGCTGACATTCACTATGTTGGCACACAAAAGGACATTTATGGATTGAGGGTTGCCCAAAACACTATATATGGGCTTATTATGAACTACATTTATCATCCATCCAGCTAGTTATTTTTACCTTTTAAATATGTCAAGTCCTATACGCAACTCTTCTTATATGCAACTCGCGTGTCATACGCGAGTTGCCAGTATTGATACCCACGTACACCTTCCTTTGACATTAAAAATAAAAAATCGTGATTACTTGAGATTAGTTAAGCCCTTAACCTTAATCACCTTAACTGTCTCAACCTCCTCAACCTTTGAAACTGCCTTATTTCACCAAGTATAAATATAGGCCTTGGGGAGGGTGTTAATCACATAAACTTGGAGAGCAAAGTTATGCTGGTGGATTCCATTCAGAAGTCTTTGGAGTAGTGGAACTCATAATCCTTTGGTTGCAGAGGAGTCCTTGTCTCAGGCATTGGGTTGTAACCTGAACTCTTTCATTATTGTTAATAAAGAGAATCCTTCTTCCATATGTGTCTTGAATGTCCCTCATATATTGTGGTTTGATAAATACTTATGATTCAGCACTCTGTATATGATTTATCTAACCTATTTATATATATGTATCATCTTGTATTTGGAGGATTGACTCTTGACAGGTGAAGGAGAAGCATCCCTGAAGGCTTTGGAGGAGAAGCAGAGCAGAAGAGGACAAGCTAGGATCAACCGTTGTGTATCGGGTGAGTCTTTTCTATCCTCCCATTTCCTTTACTGCACTCTAGAGTCAATTTCCTGCAAGTTTCATGAGTATGTTGGTAACCCCAGACCTTCGGTTATAAGGTGTTTATTCATGTACAACACCGCCTGGATGGATGTGAGTGCTGTGCCTTTTCACAGATGATAGTAGGTGTGTCCTATCATGCTGATGATTGTAAGTGCAGTGCCTTTCCACAGATGGTAGTAGGTGTGTCCTACCATGTTGGTGTATGTGAGTGCAGTACCTTTGCATAGATGGTAGTAGGTGTGTCCTACCATGTTGGTGGATGTGAGTGCAGAGCCTTTTCACAGATGATAGTAGGTGTGTCCTATCATGCTGGTGAATGTGAGTGTTGGGCCTTTCTAATATGATTATAGGATTGGTTCCTACATGATCATATGTGAGTGCTGGGCATGCCTTTTTGATGAGTAGGTCAGATGTAAGTGCTGGGCGGGCCATTCTGACGAGCAAGTCAAATATAAGTGCTGAAGAAGACCTACATGGAGGATAGGCCTACAACTAGCATGAAAAAAGGTTGGCTCTGTAGAACTTCCTATGACGAGAAGAATCATGAGATAGCACCCATATTGATCTAGATCGAGTGATAATCCACATCCAGTGATGATGATCCAGATCGAGTGATGACCCAGATCCAGTGATGATGATCTAGTAGTAATGATCTAGATCAAGTAATGATCCAGATCCAGTGATAATGATCTAGATCGAGTGATGATCCAGATCCAGTGATGATGATCCAGATCGAGTGATGATCTAGATCCAGTGATGATGTCCCATGATGATCCAGATCCAGTTATGATGTCCAGTGATGATCCAGATCGAGTGATGATCCAGATCCAGTAATGATGATCCAGATCGAGTGATGATCCATATCTAGTGATGATGATCCAGATCGTGTGATGATCTAGATCCATATGAAGATGACTTGAAGATGAATATGAATTCAAGATGACAAGGACTTGACGATGACCCAAATGATACAGAGAAGAATACTTGTGTTGACAAATTGTGTCGAGAGAATACCTTCCTAGTTAATAGGGAGTGTTGATGTAATTGTAACTTCGGAATGTATTCACTTGTATTTCTTATCTATTGTAACCCAATGTTTATTCCGGGATGTAATTGAGTCATGTCATACCCTGATGTTTATTCTGAGAAGCTTCTATAATGAGAAAGTCATGTCAAGTCATTTTGGGTAACCCTCCTATTGGTCAAGGGTTAAAGTCCCCACAGTTATGGGGCCCTTGGATTATTAGACTATCCTAGTGAAGTCGACCCTAGGTGAGTCATTGTAAGTCAGGGAAATAGTCCCCACCAGTGTGTTACCCTCTTATTGGTTAGAGGAGGAAAATTCCCCACAAGTGGTGGGGCACTAAGGTTATTAGACACTCCTAGAGATGTTGGCTCTAGTAAGTAATTGTTAAGTGAGGCAGACATGGTGGAGTGGGTTCCAAGTGAATAGAAGAATATAAATAGAGAGTGAGAGCCTCTCTATTTATCATACTATACACACACACTCACTCATTGGGGCACATGAATGAGAGAGGAGAAGCTCTCTCAGTTTGAGAGAGAGAGACTGCTACTGTCGAGATATCATCTCACTGTTTTTCGGTTTTACCTTTGGTGTTGATTCTATCTCTGACGAAGTTGTGGGGTTTTCTCCTTTATGGTTTCCCTGAGGAAAATTCTTTGTGTCTCCTATCTCTTGTGTTGTGCTTATGTTTTATTGGTGTGCTTGTTATTCTCTCGGTTAAAAGATCCTAAGATCATAATGCTAGCTTGAATGATAAAAATCTAACATTCTTTCGTGTTCTTCGGGAAATAAATGGGAAATATGATTCTCTAGCTAATAAGGGAGCTAGCTTATAGTTAGGTTTGGTGTATTATAACAGTGAAGGGTTCAAATATCACCATGTTCCTGTTGATTCCTGGAAAAATCCTAGGTACCAAAAGTAGGGATTCTCCCTAGTAATCGATCCCAACTAGATCGTTCAAGGTTTGGTATGCGAAACCCGTTTGGTTAGTGGCCCGCTTCTGGTTAGCGGCCCACTTCCATTATATTTAAAGTTTGTTTAAGTATTTTACCAGTTGCAGCCCGGTCGACCATCTATATAATTTTATTTATATGTATGAAATGCAAGTGCCTAAACTAAATGCAGGTGACTGGTGAACAAGAGACTCACAAGTGATGTGTAGGTTCTTACCTCCCGTCTTATCACTCTTTCTCCTCAATCACTACTATAAAATAAAAAAACAATTACGCTCTAGTCTACTCTAAGCTAATCTATCCTATCCCGTTGGGGAGAAAATTTGAAAGAAAGAGAGTAATGTACTGTAATTATCCATAATGAATTTTGCAGCTAACTATTCCAATTCCATAAACATAGTTACAACAAAAATATTAACAAAGATAGCTTTGAAATAAGAAAGCATTCATTACTCCATTTATACACAAAATTTTAAATGAAAAGAAAAATCATTCATCACTACAGAAATAGTTCACACAAGTCAGAACGATCTCACAGTATACAGAAATTGAATAGATGTAGTTCAGATTTGAAATTACACATAATCCATGTAAAACCCCATGCAGTCCTCTCCCAACAAAATTATCGTTCTTTATTAGTAGAAAAAGTAGTTCTTACAAAATAAACTCAGCCTTATTATGCCAGCGAAAAGTCCTTCTATTCTACTTTTCACATCTATTTATAATACAATTTCCAATGTCTTCTTAACTCCCCTTACTTTAGAAATTCCCTGACCTTAGGACTTCCAAATTTTTTTCCTTTAGTGTCTTGCACTTGGAAAAGAAAATAATAATAGATTACATAAAGTGAAAAATACAGAAAATACAAAAAATCAAGTAGGCCCAGTTGGTCTTGAAATGTAATCATCCCATGCATTAGCTTCTTCTGCAATAGTTCAATAATCTATTGGTTCCATCAATCTCACAGTTACTTCATGTAAAACCAACTGTGACTCCACCTCTGTCACTTTTTCTAGGGTCAGCCTATACAGATCCTCCAAGAGATGATCGTTGATAGCATCTTGTGCAAGCCAGCTTTTAGCATCTTCTTCACTGATGCACGTCATCTTTTGAATGTACTATTCATCTTCAAGAAATATTTCTTGTAGAAACTTGAAATGCTGATATTTATCTTGGAAGTCCTTAATCTTTGTTGTCGTATGGATCTGGTACTCATTATGAACCAAGTGCATTTCTTTTAGAACTATGTGCATATTTCCAATGTCTTTTCGATTCCATTTCTTAATGTTAAATAAGATTTACTTCAGAAATTAAGAACTGATAATTTTATCCTCAGATCCCTTACTATCTTTTGAGGAAAGTGTTCGGGAAATACTGAATTGGCCTCCACCCCGGTCAACTTGCTTTGAACCTTTTCTACAACCTTCAATACTCTTGTTCTGAAATCAAGCGACTATGATGCAATTTCATTAAACCTTGTCTCTGCCTAACCTTATATGTCTCCTCTATAAGTTTTAAGTGGACTTGATGGATCTTCCTTCGGATTATGCAGGCTTGATCATAGAAAGGGGTGATGTCTGGTTTCCTAACATTTTCTATCTTCAGTTGAGATTCAAAATATCCTCTCTGTGTTACTAGTTCCTCTACTTGGGCTCTCATTTATTCCACTTGAAGGATTGCTGCGGATTTCTGTGATTCCAGTTCTGTAATTTTTTCTTCAAAATCCTTTTTCTCCCCTTCCAAAATGGTCATCTGCACCGCTAATGCATCCCTATCAGTTTCTATATCTTGATACTCCTTTTGTAGACTCTCCTTTTCGGATAGTGTAGCCTCGTTCTTCCTTTTTAACTCTCGGTCTTCTCCTCTTTCCTTAACCAAAGTATATTTCATTTTGATCATATTTTTCCTTATAATGCTCTACATCCTCCACCAACTTGTCAATGTTATCCACATTGTATTGCACGACTTATATACTAACCGATGCTAGGAATTTGGGGTCTTGATTGGTGATCTCCACAACGGTTTTCTCGGTCATTGTGACCACATCAGGCTGGGAACCAATATTTAACCTTTTCTCTTACCTCCTAACAATAGTTTTCCTTGCCTTGTCGAAAAGAATAGTGTGCAAGCATGCCACTGCATGATGCTTAGATGAAGTGAAAGGAACCAATCATAGTTCTGCAAGAGGGACATGGCCTCCTGTGATCATGTCACTTGATGAGGCAGGAGGGTCCGTTGGATTGTCTTGGTTCTATCTTTATCCTCTTTCTCCTTATTTCTCAATTCTTTAGCCACCTTCTCAGCTTCTCTCTGCACTCTTTATTCTGCTTCATTTTGTGATCTTTCTTCCTCCTCTCTTTTTATTTGAGCCTCTTCGATTAGTTTCTTCTTAGCTTCTTCCAGTATCCTTCGAGCATCTTCTACCCATTTCTTTGCAACTTCTTCTTGTTGCTTCTATTTTTCTGTCATGCTGCTGCTACCTTCACCCCCACTGGTGCTGATCTTTTTATTGAAACACCTACTTAGAGAAGTCATGTTGCAGGCATTCTTGTATGTCTCCCCATCTTTGTCAAAAGGATGAGAGTATTCAAAATGAACTCCTACAGATGCATAATGGTTTGCAACCTTTTCAAATGAGTCATTCATGTGGAAACTCTTTTCCCCAAAGTGGAAATTTTCTAGATCTCTTAAAAATTCAAATGCATTTCTTTCCCTCGTGAATTTATAACTACCAATGCAGAAGGGAAGTGGTGGGAAAAATGCGTTCTTCATGTCGAATAGGAAATTTCCTACTCCATCTATAAATAGTTTTCGAACTGCTTCCTTGTGGACTATAGGTCCATGGCATATGTAGGCATCAGTGACAAGGCTCTAGATCCTACATACATCCTTAGGTATGTACCTTCCTTAGGGAAGTAAGAATCCCCGTATTCGCATATGATTTCCATGGCACCTTCAAACATACAGTTGCACTCTTTGAGGAAAAATAGCTCATGTAGAGGCATCCAAAATTCTTCGCATATGAGATTGTAGAAGCTTGAGTACTTGTGCGCCCAAAGAATTTGATAAGTAGCATATATGGGGGTCTTGGTGTAATCCCAAGTAGAATCGAGCTTAGGGAATGTGTGTAGGAATAAAATGCAATAAATCAATTAAGAGGCCATGTAGAATTCTGACTTTCTTTGATTCAGGCCTCCCTATGCAGCAGCTATACATGATGACAAGCTGCTTGTTACAATATATGCCCAGTTAAAACTAGCGCCTTCCAAGGCCACATGGTATATTAATGGGATCCAACTCAACTTGTACCATTTCCCATTTTCTCTATCGAATATCCTATTTAGCATTAGGGCTATGACCCTGTAAGGAGGCATAAACTTGCAGTCTCGTACTCGCTAGTGGCTTTCTAGCATAGTTGCTTTCCTGCTATTATCATCCTCTTAAAACATTAAAAAATGTCTAAATCATGCTTTTCATGTTGATGTAATTGTAACTTCGGAATGTATTCACTTGTATTTCTTATGTATTGTAACCTGATGTTTATTCCGGGATGTACTTGTAATGTACTAGAGTCATGTCATGCCCTAAGGTTCCTATCGGGAGTTTCTATAATTTAAACAAGTCATGTCAAGTCAAGGTGTGTAATCCTGCTATTATCTAAGGGTTAAAGTCCCCGCAGTTTCGGGGCACTAGGGTTATTATACTCGCCTAGTGAAGTCGGCCCTAGTTGGGTTTAGTCAAGTCGAGAATTAGTATAAATAGAGAGCTAGCCTCTCTATTTATCGCACACTCACTCACACTCAGTTGTAGCACATAGGTGAGGAAGAGAAATACACTGGGGCAAGGAAGAAAGAGGTTACTGCTGTCGGGAGATCATCTTACTGTTTTGGGGTTTCACTTTTGGTGTTGATTCTATCTCTAAGGAAGTTGCGAGGTTTTCTCCATTTATGGTTTCCCTGAAGAAAAACACTGTGTTCATTGTCTCTTGTGTTTGATTGCTATGCTTGTTGTTCTCTAAGTTAAAGATCCTAATGTTATGCTAGCTTAATGTTAAAAATCTAACATGGTATCAGAGCTAACCTAAGAAGAATACACTGTGTAGCTGCGGGAATTAGGGCTTCCTACTTTGTGGATCTCTCTCCATATATTTTCAGCAAAAGAAGGGTGGAATAACTCTCCTCCCTAGGGCACATCTTTCTGTCGAAACAAAATCCAATTCTGAGGTTTTTCAGTTTTGGACCCGACACTACTACCGGAAATTAAGGCTTTTCACAGAAGTGGAAATTTTCAGTGAGCCCAGGCCTGGATTGATCTCCTCCCCAAAATCAAAGTTAGGGATCAAAATCAAAGCATTTGGTTGGACAGAACTCTGGAAAAGCAAAACCCTAATCTGCTCCTGAACCAGCGCTACAGGATTTCAGCTCCAAATCCAGATTCGACATCTTGACTTGGTAAGATCTAAATATTTTGTATTTCCATTTGAGGTTCTCAGTTAATATGTCTCATCATACCAAGCTTGATGAAAATATTGAGGGAGCTGATAACTTCCGAGCCTGGAGGTATAGGATCTCCCTGGTCCTGGAAGAAAATGAGTTGGACTCCTATATCAGTGAGGAGGTTCCAGTTCCAGAGGGAGATGAGTCCAAGGCCTTACATAAGAAGAAGTTGGTTATGGAAAAGAGGATCATTGTTGATTCCATCAAGGATCACCTCATGGCATAGGTGTCCTCCCTCAAGACACCTAAAGCTATGTTTGATGCCCTAACCAAACTGTTTGAAGGAAACAACATCAATCGGAAGATGACTCTAAGGAACCAGTTGAAGAATGTAAATATCCAAAATGAGGAGACCATCTAGTCATAATTCACAAGGGTCTCCCAGATCAAAGAACAACTAGAAGAAGTAGATGAAGAAGTGGAGAATGCATAAATTGTGATGACAACCTTGAATGGCCTCCCTAGGTCATGGGATTCTTTCATCCAAGGAATCTGTGCTAGGAAAAAGTTAGTCAAGTTCAGTAGACTGTGGGAAGAATGTTCACAAGGAGAAGCTCAAATAGCAGCTTGAGAAGAAAAGATGGGAAGTGAAGATCAAGCTCTCACAGTACACTCCAAGAAAGGAAGAAGGGAAAAACATCATCACCAAGGTAAGCATTCTCATCAGAAAGTTTCATCTAAACTCAGATGTTATACATGCAATGAAATAGGACACTTTGCTAGAAATTGTCCCATGAATAAGAATGGATCCAAGAAGAAGAGGAACTCCAAAATAAGACATCATGCTCACACTGATGAGGATGATTATCCTCCCAAAGAGAGAGTAAAACAAGAAAGTGAAGACTCTTCAAGTGAAGAAGAATATGTTCTGATCTCCGCTCTCATGAGAACTATCACTCATGGAAGCAAAGATCGGCTTATTGATAGTGGGGCTTCCAAACACATGACAGGTTTCAAGGAATCCTTTAAGAAACTATCCGAACATAATTCACCCCATAAGGTGAAACTTGGGGATGACTACCAATATCCCATAAAAGGTAGTGGTGAATCCTCCTACAAGCTAGACTCTGGAAAGTCTATGAAAATTAAGGATGTCTTGTTTGTACCAAAACTAAAGAAGAATATTCTATCCATATCAGCACTGGATGCAAAAGGCATGAGGGTTGCATTTGTAGATGGCCAAGTCCTCATGTGGCCAAGAGGAAATACTATTGACGATGCAATAGTAATTGGAGAACAAGAAGGAGGATTATACAAATTGAAGGGCCATCCAGAACAAGCATTGGTCCATGACACAATAGAACCAAATGAACTTTAGCACATAAGGCTTGCACATGTGCACTACAAAGCACTACCACTTGAAAGCAAAGTTGTTGAAGGTCTTCCAGAAATTCAAGCAAAACATGAAGGGGTCTACAAAGGATGTCCGAAAGAAAAGAATACAAAGAAGAAATTTCCAAGTAGTGAAAGCAAGGAAAAAGGAATCTTGGAAACCATCCACTTCGATGTATGCAAACCAATGTCATCAAGTTCACTAAGCGGGTATGTATACTATGTTTCTTTCATTGATGACTTTTCTAGGAAGACATGGATTTAGTTCGTGAAGAACAAAGATGAAGTTTTCAGCAAGTTCAAGGAATTCAAAGCCTTGATCGAGAACCACACAGAAAATAAGATCAAGACCTTTTGATCAGATAATGGTGAAGAATTCACATCAAATGAATTCAAATACTTATGCAAAGAATTAGGGATTAAGAGGGAGTTATCCACTCCATATAATCCACAACAGAATGGGATTGCAAAAAGGAAGAATAGAACCATCATGGAAGATGCAAGAGCTATGCTTCATGATCAAGATCTTCCTATGCATCTATGGGCAGAAGCTGCAAGAAAAACGGTGTATGTACAGAACCGTACTCCACACAGAGTACTCAAGAACAAGACACTTGAAGAAGTCTTTTTCATCAAGAAACCAAAAGTCGTCCATCTCAGAATATTCAGCTATCCAGTGTACATACATATTCCAAAAGAGAAGAGAACAAAATTAGATCCTTCGGGAAAGAAGGGTATACTTGTGGGATACTCTGAAAGCTCAAAGGCTGATAGAATATACTTCCCAGGATTCAAGAAGATCGACATCAGCAAGGATGTAACATTTGATGAATACACAACTTATAACAAATCCAGAAAGAGACCTACTGAAGAACCTGAAGAAGCATAAGCACCCAGAATTCATGATACAACCATGAATGGAGAAACTCAAGAAGAAAATCAATAATTTGAAGAACCACAAAGACCTGTAGATCCACCTCAAGAGAAGAATATTCATAAGAGGAAACCTACTTGGGTACAAGAAATTATCCAAGGTGTGGAAAGATATGGGGCTCTAGAAGAGAATCACAAAGAAAGAAAGAGAACCAGATCCTGCTCTGGATATGTAGCTTTACTATGTGACTTTATCAATGAATAACCTTCCAATTATGAAGAAGCAATAGAATGGAAAGAATGGAAGGATGCTATGATCGAAGAGTATCAATCAATCATGAAGAACAATGTTTGGGATGTTGTCCAAATACTAGAAGGGAAGTTGGTTGTTACTTCGAAATGGATCTAAAAGATCAAGCATGCTATAGATGATAGCATAGAGAAATATAAGGCAAGATTCATGGTTTGTGGTTTTTCACAGAAAGAAGGAATAGATTATGAAGAAACCTTTGCTCCTGTAACTAGATACACTTCCATTAGATCAGTACTTTCTCTGCCTGTAGTGATGAAATGGAAGATACACCAAATGGATGTCAAGACTGCTTTCTTGAATGGTGTAGTGGAAGAGGAAGTGTACGTAGAGTAGCCACTCAGTTTTGAGACACATGACAAGGAGTCTCATGTGTGTAGATTGAAGAAATCCTTGTACGGTTTGAAATAGGCACCCAAGACATGGTACGATAGAATTGATAGATTTCTATCTAGTTTGGGCTTTACCAAAAGTAAATTATATTCCAACCTTTACTACAAGCTTGAAAATGGCAACCCAGTGATACTCCTACTGTATATAGATGATCTGTTTGTAACAGGTATGGATGGGTTGATTTTTGATACGAAGAGAAAGCTTGCTGCCGAGTTTGAAATGAAGGACTTGGGTATGATGCATTATTTTCTAAGCATGGAGGTGTGGAAGAATGCGGATGGAATATCCCTCGAACAAGGGAAGTATGCAGTAGAAATCCTGAAGAGGTTTTGGATGATGGGCTGCAAGGCCATGACCACACCTATGGCATCGAACCTGAAGCTGTTGAGTGATGCTTCATCAGAAGCGATTGATACTACAATGTATCATTAGATGATTGGGTCCTTGATGTACCTGATGAACACGAGACCATATATTTGCTTTGTTGTGAACACCTTAAGCCAGTTCTTGACAGATCCAAGACATGTTCACTTGATTGCTGCAAATCATATTCTAAGGTACCTGAGGGGTACAATTGATTATGGGCTCAAGTATGAGGTGAATCAGAAGATTAACCTGGAGCGTTATGTTGATTCAGATTGGGCAGGCAGTGCCATCAATAGGAAGAGCACTTCAGGGTGTTGCTTCAGTATGGGATCAGGTGTGATCTCTTGGTTTAGCAGGAAGCAATCCTATGTAGCACTGAGTATAGTTGAAGCAGAGTATGTCACAACTTGTTCAGCTAGTTGTGAGGCAGTATGGCAGAGGAAGCTATTGTTTGACTTATTTGATCTCCAGATGGATGCTACTTGTATACATTGTGACAACCAGAGTTGTGTGAAGTTGTCAGAGAATCCAATGTTCCATGACAAGTCAAAGCATATCGAGATCAAGTATCACTGTATCATGGATATGGTGTAGAGGGGAGCAGTGAAGCTCCAGTATGTTGCGACGAAGGAATAGATAGCTGATGTGTTGAAAAAGCCATTGGCTAGGGTGAAGTTAGAGTACTTTAGGGAGAATCTTGGTGTTCTCTAGATCGAGGTTTCCTCCAAGGGGAAATTATGAGACCCAGAGCCATTCTGACATGGTGAGAGGATTGGTTGCTTCCATGGTTAGATGTAAGGGCTGAGCCATTATGTCATGGTGAGAGGATTGGTTCCTTCCATGTCAGATATGAGTGCTGAGCCATTCTGATTTGACTGTAGGATTGGTTCCTACATGATCAGAAGTAAGTGATGAATGCCATTCTTGGAATGGAGGCACCTGGTTAATTACCAGGTAGCTCAGTCTGGGACTGGGGGCCATTCTAATATGACTATAGGATTGGTTCCTACATGATCAGATGTGAGTGTAAGCCCTTCTAACATGCATGCTAGATTGGTTCCTTGCATGTGTAGATGTAAGTGCAGAGCCCTTCTGACATGCATGCTGGATTGGTTCCTTGCATGTGCAAATGTAAGTGCAGAGCCCTTTTGAACATGTATGTTGGATTGGTTCCTCGCATGTGTCGAATGTAAGTGCAGAGCCTTTTCAAACATGTACGTTGTATTGGTTCATCTCATGTGTCGAATGTAAGTGCAGAGCCTTTCTGACATGAATGCTGGATTGGTTCCTCTCATGGTCAAATGTGAGTGCTGGGCCTTTCTGATAGGGTTGTGGGATTGGTTCCCACATGGTCAGATGTGAGTGTTGTGCATGCCTTTCTGATATGATTATAGGATTGGTTCCTACATGATCAGAAAGTGTTGGGTGGTCCATTCTGACTTACGGTTAGATATAAGCGCTGAAGAATACCTACATGGAGGCTAGGCCTACAACCAACATGAAAAAGGGATGGCTCTGTAGAAATTCTTGTGACGAGAAGAATCATGAGATATCACTCGTGATGATCCAGTGATGATGATCCAACAAAGATGATTCAGATCAAGGGATGATCCAGATCCAGAGATGATCCAGATCGAGGGATGATCTAGATCCAATGATGATGATCCATATCAAGTGATGATCCAGATCTAGGTGAAGATGACTTGAAGATGAAGGTGACTTGAAGATAGAGATGACTTGAAGGTGAAGATGACGAAGACTCAATGATGATCCAGATGATATAGAGAAGAATACTTGTGCTGATAAATTGTGTCGAGAGAATACCTTCCTAGTTAAGAGGGAGTGTTGATGTAATTGTAACTTCGAAATGTATTCACTTGTATTTCTTATGTATTGTAACCCGATGTTTATTCTGGGATGTATTTGTAATGTACTTGAGTCATGTCATGCCCCGAGGTTCCTATCAGGAGTTTCTATAATGTAAACAAGTCATGTCAAGTCAAGGTGGGTAACCCTCCTATTGTCTAAGGGTTAAAGTCCCTGCAGTTCTGGGGCACTAGGGTTATTAGACTCACCTAGTGAAGTCGACCCTAGTTGGGTTTAGTCAAGTCAAGAATTAGTATAAATAAAGAGATAGCCTCTCTATTTATCACACACTCACTCACACTCAGTTGTAGCACATAGTCGAGGAAGAGAAAGACATTAGGGCAAGGAAGAAAGAGGTTACTACTGTCGGGAAATCATCTTACTGTTTTGGGGTTTCACTTTTGGTGTTGATTCTATCTCTGAGGAAGTTGCGGGGTTTTCTCCATTTATGGTTTCCCTAAGGAAAAACACTGTGTTCATTGTCTCTTGTGTTTGATTGTTGTTCTTGTTGTTCTCTCAGTTAAAGATCCTAATGTTATATTAGCTTAATGTTAAAAATATAACAATATTTCACCTAGTCATCCGTCATCATAACTTGTGGGGTGGGAAATTAGTAGGCCTTGGTTATGTATGTCAAAGTGAAGGAAGCAAAGGATTTCCCTTATGTGTTGTAAATAATCATAGTGGATGGTTATGTTCGGGGTAGAATCCATCCAATTACTTCAGCACACAAGAAGAGTTTTGGGCGCATGGTTGCCTTCATGATGCCTGATTTTCTCATATTTTCATATAAAGGAGTGTCTTCCAAGCCCACATCAAGGATATTTTGGTCTCTAATCATTTGATAAATTTCTCCACAGTTGAACTCCTGATCAGCCCCTGTGACAGCCTTGGTGTCTTCATATATGATTTCCATCCTGGATATATTTTCCACGTCTGAATCACCCTTGGTGGCCTTAGCCTTTTTCTTTCCACTCTTTTTTGACATGGTGTGAGGTGAGGACTAAAACTGTAGCATGATCAATACAACATATGTCTTAGTAATAATATTATTGAAACAACATGCATTTATATCAACTGGAAATACCGAAATAAGAAGCTAAGGTATCACTGTTAAAATATCATTGTTTCTTCCAAAGAGTAAGATTGTAGTCATTGTTTATTATGATAGAGGAAAACAAATATATAGTTACCATTTCATCATTGGACATTCAAAAGTAGCTCTGAGTTAGAGAAATCACTTCCAAGGGTTGTCCAGTCATTTTACACTTGCAACAAGGGTATATGTTTGGAAAAACATAAGTGAATCTCATCAGCACAGGTGTAGGTGTTATTTCAGGAGTTAGATTTATGTTATAATACATTCATTTTGTGCTTCTAAACAAGTCGACATACTGAAGTCGGATCGGCTTCTTTCACTAATTTTTAAAGCATTAATATTGACTCCCTTGTGTTTTGTTTACATATTTTACCAATCTTATTTCCACTCTTCATTCACTTGGATTTAAAACATTAAAACGTTGAGACCTCTTCTCACTGACCTCCTTCGGAGGTAAGAAAATAACCAGTTAAAAAATGCGGCAAAGGATTTGTGACTCAAAACCAAGGGAATCTTGGGGTACTTTGAAGCCCTAGTTTGAACCTAAATCCTGAGAAAAACCCTTACTCGATAGAGTTGAACCAAAGGAGGGAAACACCAATTGTAACGAAACCCTAATACTAAGCTTTAAAACGTAGTGGTACTCGAAGTCAACATCCACCGAGGGTTTCCCTACCGTTGCATACTCATCCTCTGACAGATTCAATCTAAACAATATGGGGATGTTGAAACATATAGCCTAGGGTAACATTGTCACAAGTTTTCTAAGGTTCGAAAGGACTAGATGGACGACCTAGAAAATTGGCCTCAACTGCTCGATGAAAGATGAAATAGAATCCATAATGGTCGGGCTGCCTGGATAGAAAAAATTTGGGCGTACAAAATATTCTCCTCAGCCAAGGAATCCCTTTAAAAAAATTCAATGTGACTTTAGCCATCGACCCACTATCAAAAATACTACAAGCTGAGGATGCATTTTACTGGGAAAGAAGTCGCACAAGTGAATGGAAAAACCAATATGGGTGACTCTCAAAACCCTAAACCATTAACAATGTAGTCCTTCCAAGTTTTTAAAATAACATGGGACAAATATAAGTTTAAGGGCCTACCTGGAAACTATTGGTGTGGGTATGACGCTTGGTGAGACAATATGAAAGCTCCAAGTGTCTAATGGCAATTCGATGCATCCAAAATGGGACTGTGGTAATAAACCGTAAAAACCCCACTGATTTTATATATAAAATCATTCCAAAACGTAATTAATGTGGTGCTTGAGTGAGTTAAATTCTACGGGCTTGAAACGTCATTTGGCGCTTAACTTTAAAATCCATTGGAAGCGTTCCCCCAATTTTGTCGATGTGTCGGCATCAAACTCTGATTTTTCCACAACAATGTCGGCTGAATAGTCTGATTTTCATCGAAACTATCGGCGAAAACTCAACAAACTCTTATGATAATGGCTTCATCGGCACAACTCCCAAAATTGTTCCAATGATAAAATGTTGGTCACAAATTCTAAGTTTTTCCGAACATTTCGGCTGCAAACATCGAGTTCCACCGACATCGTCGACAAAAATTGACGAGATATTTTGATGAACTCAAGAAACTCCTCCGATAAAAAGTGTCGATAAGGAACAGCAAGTTTCACCGATAGTGTTGGCTCGAAAGCTTGAGTTTATCTGAAGTTGTCGACAGAAACTCCTCAAATGTTTATAATAAAAACTTGTCAAACAAAACAAAATCGGCTAAAGAACATTGGACGAAAAAGATGAGTTATTTCGATGTGTCAGATCAAATCATTGATTTCTTCTGACACATTGGGAAAAGAAGCTCATTTGTTCAAATAAAAACTAAGTTATGGAATGAAAATTTCAAGGAGTAGAATCAGTCTAAGGAAGGCTTAAAACCAAAATTCTAAGAAGGGGCCCTAAAAATGTAAACATTTTGGGAGGCAGTTGTAGCAACAACAATTGATGACTAGATGGTGAAAACAAATCTATGAAAAACTATCCTTTTCAAAACAAAAAATGCTACATGGTACTTGATTAGATCAACTTATTCAAGGCCTCTTTCGAGACTACTTAAAAATCTAGACTTTCTAGGGATGTAAAATTTCGTGCATCACACTAATTGAAGTATTTTGGGGTAGGGTAACCAGGATTAGAAGTCTCGATAACTCTCTTGGGGCCAAAATGTGAGATGCATTTTACCTCTGTCTTTTGGTTGCCATCGTACATGACACCATAGGATTTTGGTAGAGTTAGACAGATTGTTCCTCATTCCTCCCGCTATTTGCATTCTTTTGATGCTTAAATACATTTGTTTTTTGAGTCTTCCTTGATTGTTTATTTTACTCTAAGAAATTTATTTGGGTTCTTCCATCCATAATATCATTTTTTGTGAGTGATGAATTGTGTCAACTCACGGACATAGAAGAAAATTTATAGGCAATCCATTTACTTTACTCATATATTTCTTCAGTATACCTTCTTGATGTATATTTTTTGTTTTGGAATTTTGACTCTTTATATTAAGCCTTTTGTCTTTCATTTTGTAGCAAGGTATTATTTTGAATGCCATACACCTATTAGTTCTGCTTCCTTTCTATGGGTCTATCGCGGGAAGCTTCTTTGGGACATATATTAGTGTGAAGGTGGATGGAGCCCCAAGATAGTATTCTAGACCTAATACACCTCAGTTATTTTATAGGGATTAAACAAGATTTAAATGTGTTCTTTAAATAATTTACCTTTCTATATTCTATTAATTAAAGAATATCATCTTTGATTGAAATCTTGCATACATCTCCTAATAAGCAGTTCTTGAATTTCAAAGCATTTTGCAATTATTCAGACTCCTATGTTCCCACACATCAAAAATTGAGCTAGATTATTCTGAAACAAAACAAATCAGAAAAGAAAACAAGAAACAAAAAATAAAAGTTTTATGTTTTACAAAAGGACTCCCTACAAGAACTAGGTGAAATATGGTTTGAGAACAAGGCCATTAACAGGAAGGTTCTCTTCCCGCCCTTGTAAATATTGCAATTTATAAGTTGAGGGGTCTATATTCTCATCAATTTGATAAGGGGAAACCC
Source organism: Pseudotsuga menziesii (assembly GCA_001517045.1). Taxonomy (NCBI): domain Eukaryota; kingdom Viridiplantae; phylum Streptophyta; class Pinopsida; order Pinales; family Pinaceae; genus Pseudotsuga; species Pseudotsuga menziesii. The sequence goes on along the minus strand of LPNX011069376.1, from coordinate 16,354 downwards.
ATAGATGTTGAAATTTAGAATGTTATCCCTTCTCATCATGGGGGTGATTTTAATTTCCCTTTTTGAAATTTTATTAAATGACCAATTTTTCCACTTTCCCCCCCAATTTCGACCTTAACTAGTTTTGATGTCTGGACCTCCAAATTAACCCAAATGCTCCCAAATTTTCTCAGAAGGTGTATGAATGATATTATAAATTAAATATTATGTTCATGGATGTTTTATTACCCCCCCATTACTTCTTAAATTTTTTTTAATGTTCTATTCAAAGTAGGAGTCTTTACTAGCAAATTGGGGCTCCAATTCCCCCTGGGTAATTGCCGGAAATGGCTTCTAAAATGATCCAAAAGTCACTTGAAATTACGAAAATATTCAGGGTATGAGTAAGGGAAATTTTTAAAATCTCATATGCATCATGGTTCAGTTTATTCAGTCTGTTAGGACTCTTTCCAAAATAGCTCCCAAATCACAATTTCGACCCTTAGGGAAAATGCACCAAATCTTCTTCCAATGCAATAAACATGAGTAAAATGGCTTCCAATTCTTAAGTACTGAAACTGAGACTTGAAATAAAAATTAATGAAATTCCATTCATCATACATTTATCAGAGAGGCATTCCTCCATTCTAAATAATAAGCATTACCATGGCATATATGAAAATAGTGTGGAAATGGTCATTGTTTGCTCATTAAAAGTCATTTTGACATACAAATATTGGGTATTTAGACTTGAAATTTTATGAGAGTGATTAAAATATAATATTTACTGATTAAAATCATAAATATATCAGTAATATATCTCCAAAAGAGTACATGATCTCACCCAGGGCGAAATCCCTCACTGAGCATGCATATGGCATGAAAACTGGAAATAGTTGAGAGCAAGTGATATAATAGAAGAATAATTAATATTTACTATATATTACACCTAAAAATAAAACTCCATTAAATATACATGAATTACCTGAGTGGCCTCTCCAAACACCAACTTGGATGGGAATCTTTCACCCTCGAAATTGGCTAAGGCAAGAAAACTAGTCATCCACTAGCTATCGCAATTCACAAATGAAAAATTCTGAAATGATAAAAATACATTATCTTTGTTGATTCCTATATTTTATAAAAATCCTTAGCCTTATAAGGTTCCCAATCCATCCACAAACTCAATTCAGTTCGAATTTGGGTGTGTGCTCATGATTTGCCATGTGTCCTCCCTTTCCTAGCCTTCCACCTTCCCCAAATTTGAGTTGGAGCCCATTGAGCTTCCCTAAATCCATGAGATATCTCTTGGATGCTCTATTTCGACCTGAAATGTCAAATATGTCATATGTCAGCCTTCATATCTGATTTGTGTCATAGGTGTCATAGCATCTTCAAAATTGTTGTCATAGAACTAGGGAATCTAGTCCAAGTGTCCCACTAGCTCCAAAATGACTCTTCCTCTCCCGTGTAAGTTACATTTCCTCCCAAATTAGACCTATGATGCATATGTACAAATTTATTATCCTTATAACTCATCCAAGAACCTTTAGTCTTCCCATGGATTCGAAATTGCAATAGGAGGATGCCATGTGGTACCAAATTTCTAGCTTGTGTGGGACTGATAGTCTCCATGTGTCTCCATGCTCCATTGCCGCTTCAATTTTCTATTTTATTTATTTAATAAGAAATATTATTAAATATTTATTCCATTCTAATTTATGAACATAATTTATTATCTCCCTTATTAAAATTCCAAATGTATCCATCCAACCTAGTGAGCTAGTAGGATCAATGGAATTGTCCTGCTATGCAATTATTAAAAATAGGGACATTATAGTCCTTCCCACCCAATATTGCTTGTCCTCAAGCAATTTAATATTTTTATGCTGTAATATTCTGATTACAGTCATCTTCTCAATTGATGAATTAATCTCCAATGTTGCTTGGTTCCCCCACAATTGAAACCAATGAAACCAAAAATGATCTTAGGGTCCCATATGATCCTCCAAGTAAGTAGATCACCAGGTAGCCCATACACACAATAATGAAGTATTATATCAGATATGTAATTTCCTTCAATCATATGTATCTTCACCCAAGTGTGGGATGAAGTCCCCCCAACATCAAATGGACTAGGAAAGGAACAATGAAAATCATGAGTCTCCAAGTGACTCAAGGGAATACCATAGGTGCATCCATGTGGATGTGTATCATCATAATGTGACAAGGGATGCTGCTAAAAATTTAAATAATATGGCTCTCTAATCATGTCATAATAAAAAGGAGAGATGGAAATTTTATACTCTTCATGTGGCACCATAAAAAAAGAACCTTTCACCCATACTTCATTTGGATGAATGGTGCAAAATTCCAAAGTGTAGGATGTAGGAGAAAGAACCAACTCACTAAAAACCCTTATTTTTGGCCTGGGATATGGGATATGACATTCATCATCCCATTATATGTCCTCATGCATCAATATATATCTCATACTATTTCAAGTCATAGTTGGTTTGGGTAAGTGTGCTGCCCTCTTACAACCCTTAGTACACCTTTCGAATCTTGAAATTTCATCTCAGGAATTTGGTAGTTTACTGTATATTCCCCTATAGAATACATCCATTGAAATCCCAAAACCACATTACTATCAGCAACATTAACTACATAAAAAATATCAACAAAATTATAGTTACCTACGGTGACTTGCAACTTTGGAACCCATGTTTTGCACTGCATTGTGTTGTGACCGGGAATGACAACTGTGAAGCCATCGAATGGTTCAATTTGTATCTTCCTTTTATACACCATATCTGCATCAATGAATTTATGTATGGGTCCTCCATATACCAAAACTGAAGCTCTTTGTCCTAGTACCACACCCTTGCATCGAATAGTGTGATAGCGAGGCACTGCTGAAAGTATTGCCATTCTTGCTTTGTCCAGTGAAGGATGATTTTATTCTTGTCTTTCTTCTTCAACTGTTGTCTCATATGCCTCCTATTGATATTAAATGTGTCTTATCTCCTCCATACCCCCTTCATACCCAGAATTATCATAAAATACTTCTATGTATTGAGCCTTTCCCTTAGTACATTTATGCCTCGATGTCCTTGGTTGAAAGCAATGTGTGAAACACAATTTTTTTCTTCAAAGTTAATCCCTGTTTAGTCCTTATTGCTTATTATTTTTAGATGAATCTCTTTTCCAAGGATTTTTATCAGGTGCATCTTTTTTCCAAGGTTTCTTTTCAAATTTGGAGTTAGACTTGGGAGGAAATCTTGTTCTAGGAAGTACATCTTGGAGATCTCTAGTCAAGCTCATTACATCTTTTAATGTAGTGGGATTGTGGAATTTGACCAAACCTTTCAAGGGTTAATATAAACCTTCAATGAACATAAATACTAACCTTCCCATAGACACATCAACCACCTTGACTCATAATTTTTGAAATTCTATCATATAATCAATCGTGGTTCCAACTTGCTTTAATTTTTCTAGTTCTTTGAAAGACAATTCATGATCTTTTTTCTCAAATCTCTCTAGTACCCTGTCAATAAATTCTCCATATATGTTAACCTGATCATGACCAAAAATTTTCAGTCCATGGAGCCACCATTCATTGGAATCTCCTTCCAAGTGCAATATGGCCATTTTTAAGGCATATTCTTCCACCATTGGATTTAGCTGAAAATACACATCTAATTTTTGCACCCCAAGTGTTAGTAGAACTTTGAGATGAACCATCAAAAGTAGGGAGTGGAACTTTAATAATGGCACAATTTAAGTCTTTGTTTTTGTATAGAGACTTATTAGCTTCCTTCTTTTTGAGTTTGTTTGCATTAAGAAAGTACTAATCAAATGGTACACTTATTTTACAATCTTCATCCAATTTATCCCATTCTTTTGCCATTGTAGCAAGTTCAAGTTGAATGTGAGGCTATTTTTTGGGTACAATAAATTTAGGTGAAGTAGGCCTTGGTGTGATATGAAATTCATGGGGTCTATTATGGGGTCCTTTTCTTGAGAAAATATGCTCACCCATTGTCTTCTTTTCTTCTAATTGGGAAGTACTGTTATCTCCCATTACTCCTAATTTTCTTCCAAATTGGCTAACCAACAATTTGAATCCTTTCATAAGCTCCTGGTTCATTTTATTATTTATGTCATCAAAGAGAGGTTGTATGAGTCTAATATATTCCATATTTTCATGATCAGTGGCTCCCTTCCCCTTGCTAGTCATAGTTCCAACAAAATGTACCTCTCCTTCTACTACTTATTCTCCTCCAACAAAAACACCATCAAATTCAAGATATAAGGGTGGTGGTTTATTGATTTGAATCCTTGATAATAAAATAAGGTTCCAATACCATGCTCTGATACCACTTTTAATGTCCCTTTTTGAAATTTTATTAAATGACCAATTTTTCCACTTTTTTCCAATTTCGACCTTAACTAGTTTTGATGTCTAGACCTCCAAATCAACCCAAATGCTCCCAAATTTTCTCAGAAGGTGTATGAATGACATTATAACTTAAATATTATTTTCATGGATTTTTTATGACCCCCAAGATACTTCTGAAAACTTTTTTAATGTTCTTTCAAATTAGGAGTCTTTACTAGCAAATTGGGGCTCTAATTCCCCTTGGGTAATTGCCAGAAATAGCTTCTCAAATGATCCCAAAGTCACTCAAAATTATGAAAATATGCAGGGTATGAGTAAGGGAAAAAATTTAAATATCATATGCATCATGGTTCAGTTTACTCAGTTTGTTACGACTCTTTCCATAACATCTCCCAAATCACAATTTCGACCCTTGGGGAAAATGCACCAAATCTTCTCCCAATGCAATAAACATGAGTAAAATGGCTTCCAATTATTAAGTAATGAACATGAGACTTGAAATAAAAATTAATTAAATTCCATTCATCATAAATTTATCAGAGATACATTCCTTCATTCTAAATAATAAGCATTACCATGGCATATATCAAAATAGTGTGGAAATGGTCATTGTTTGCTCATTAAAAGTCATTTTGACATACAAATATTGGGTATTTCGACTTGAAAATTTATGAGAGTGAATAAAAGAGAATATTTAAGGATTAAAATCACAAATATATCAGGAATAGATCTCCCAAATAGTACATGATCTCACCCAAGGCGCAATCCCTCCATGAGCATGGATATGGCATGAAAACTAGAAATAGTTAAGAGGAAGTGCTGCAATAGAAGAATCCTCAATATTTACTGTAGATTAAAACTTAAAATAAGACTCCATTGGATATCCATGAAATACCTGAGTGGCCTCTCCAAACACCAACTTGGATGTGAATCTTTCACCCTCGAAATTGGCTAAGGCAAGAAAACTAGTCATCCACTAGCTCTCACAATTCACAAATGACAATTTCTCAAATGATCAAAATCCATTCTCTTGGTTGCTTCCTGTATTTTATAAACATCCTTATCCTTCTAAGGTTCCAAATCCATCCACAAACTCAATCCAATTCGAATTTGTGAATTTGGGTGTGTGTGGACTAAAAACTGAAAGACCCTTTTGTCAAAAATTTATCTATCTTCAACCCTATGGTGTTAGCTTCAAGTTATGACAATTGTACAGACTGTGGCGTGCATTTTCCTAAGCCCAGTTTTGAATATTTACACACTGTTTTTTACGAAACTTAGAATTTCAGTCATTTTTTTTGAATTTGTCCAAGATACTTGGAATTTTAGTCATTCATGTTCAATTTGACTGCTATGCATTCCTATCTTGAATTTTTATGCTTATGGCTTGCATTTTACACCAAGTGTCCATAAAAGTAAAAAAAGGTTAAAATTGCACCTTTCATAGGTCGACTTTGAGCATATGAGGTTAGGTTATATAAAATTAACACAAGGATAGTCTTCTCAATATATCTAGCCATCCAATTTCTAAAACCATTTACTGTTAACATTTAATAGGAGGGTTTGGCTAGCATTTTCATTAATGTAGGTGGATATTTCATAAATACAAGACAACCATGTAGTGATTTTGCACAACAGGCACTTTCTGAACCCAAATTGAAAAAATAAATGTATAATAATGTGAAAAATAGTAAAACATACCATTTACAACTAAACTCACTCAAAAATACCCAATACTTAGGGTTGGGCGGGCATTTCTCTGATATGGGTAAAACTGGGTTGAAAACACAAAAGTTGTCATTTTGTCAATTTAACTCTGGACAAATGAAACATAATTTTAAAAAACTGAAAGAGCCTTTTGTCAAAAATATATCTATCTTCAACCCTATGGTGTTAGCTTCAACTTATGACAATTGTACGGACTGTGGCGTGCATTTTCCTAAGCCTAGTTTTGAATATTTACACACTGTTTTTTACGAAACTTAGAATTTCAGTCATTTTTTTTTAAATTTGTCCAAGATACTTGGAATTTTAGTCATTCATGTTCAATTTGACTGCTATGCATTCCTAGCTTGCATTTTACAGCAAGTGTCCATAAAAGTAAAAAAAGGTTAAAATTGCACCTTTCATAGGTCGACTTTGAGCATATGAGGTTAGGTTATATAAAATTAACACAAGGATAGTCTTCTCAATATATATAGCCATCCAATTTCCAAAACCATTTACTATAAACATTTAATAGGAGGGTTTGGTTTCAGAGTACATCAAAACATGTAGAGAAGAATATTACTCTATTATTATATTACTCACTCTATTACTCTATTTTTCTAGAATAGTTAGAATGCCAAATTTTTACTTTATTATTTACTCTTAGTTTATTATTTTAAATAAGTATACTTAACAAGCTAGAAAGTTAACTATATTGAAATTGAAAATGTAAGTTGTGTATGGTTGACTTGAAACACATTTGTAATTTTGCTTATAGTTTGGAAAAGTCAGAACACATTTGTAATTTTTATTATAGTTTGCAAAAGTTAGAACACATTTATAACTTTTATTATAGTTTGGAAACATCAGAACATATTTGTATTATTTTAGTTTGGAAAATTTAGCGTGCTGGTATCTTGTGCATGCATTCGCGTGCATCCTGTGCGTGCATCCCCTTCTTCCTTTCTGAGCGTGCCATCATCCTGTAAAATGGAAACAGCAGCCTCATGTTCCATGCCATCAACTGAAATAGGGGGTTCTGAAGTTGCTGAGAGGTTCACTGTCAGAAAATTCAGAGAGAGCATTGAGGCATGGAGTGACAGAACCAACTAGCCAGAAGGTATGCTAAATGTCCTGGTCAGAGCAGGAGTGCATCGTTTTCTTTTCGGTCAGTTCAATTTCAACAATGAAGAGATAGATAATGACATTTCTAGTTATGATGATGAGTCCAAGGAATTGATTATTTTTGGGAGGAGGGTTTGTCTAGACCTTGATTTGTTGTCCAATGCAACGAAAATTCCACGCAGGGGGGAGTAATGTGAAAAGGGTGAGATGGAAAACAAAATATGTGGAAAAATGGTTTTGGTTTCCCATAATGGTTTAAAGATGCAAGATGTTCCCCAGGATTGTACAAAACCTTAATTCAAATTGTACTTAGGATAATTATGAATCACCACAAGCAAGATATTTCAGGTGATTGTATGGAGTTGGTGATTCATTGGGTTTAAGACCTGGCCATAGATGTCCCTCATCTATTGGGAAAAAAAATGCATTTTGCATTGCAGGAGAGCAAAATGAAGAGAGTGAAGTTCAGTTACCCTGGTACACTACAAAAAATTATTGACTTATATCGACCCAACACTATATAAGGAAGCATATTTAAGAATACATACATTAAGATGTCGAAAGTGGACAAAATTAACTAGGAAGTTCCTCAACAATCTCCAAAGGACAATGTACAAGTCCCTGAAGATCCTTTTGAGTACTGTATGCAATGTATGGGAAGTGACCCTGAAGAATTTGATGTTGTCTCAATTCTGGCCAAATTACATGAAGGAAGAGAAATAAATGTAAACGAGATGCATGATTATGAGTTTAATGAACAAGCGGAGCATATTGATGATGATATTTATGCTTTTGAAGAAATACCACTTGTTATATATACACCTCCACTTGATTTTAAGCTATTTGGTGAAATGTTTCATTTCAAAGAAAAAGTTGAATTTTGGTATCTTACCACAGTACAGAGTGTAGAAATCTGTAGGATTAAAAATTTGCAAATGCTGGACCAATTTAAGGTAGGAGGCATTTTTCAATGTTTTTTTCCAAAAAACAAAGTTGTCAAATTCCATTTTTTGAAGCTTCCTTAAAATTTTCCCTGTTTACAGGAAATTGGAAGATTACGAGAATCCCTTGTGAATACTGTGGACAGTTCAAGAGGACAATAGCAGGAAAGGACTATGTTCTTTAGTATTTGAATAAGGAACTAGAAAAAATTTAGGATGAATTTAGAAAGGAAAATGAGAAATGCAGAGAAGAATATATGGTTGTTCGGAAGAAAGATAAACAAACCATAAAGAGACTGGAAGATGAGTTGAAACAACGACTGGGGGTTTTGGACATTCCCCCTCTAACGACTGTTATTGGCCAGGAAGCAATACTTACAGCCGATGTCAATAAAAAAATAGAATAATTGAAATAATGAAGGCTGATTTTCAAAACAGCCTTGTTGAAGACTACAATAAACATCAACTTGAGATAAATGAATATAGAAAAAAGAGGAAAACATGAAAAACATAATTGCTAAGAAAGATGAAGAGTTGAAAGGAAAAATAGTTGAACTTGAAAAGATTACCGCAGAACTATAGACTAGAGGAGTTGAAAAGTTAAAAGAATCTGAAATTGATTAGGGACATAGTAGGCATCTGATTTCTGGAAAAAAGTTATGATATGTCAGGACACCAAAAGGATTTAATAAGGTATGAGAGTTCCCTGCAAAATAGAGAGAGGGAACTGGATGTAGCTTTTAATGCAATAGAAGCTCATAAAAAAGTCAAAAAGGGGTTATAAAGTTGTCGTGCCTCCTTAAGAATTCAAGAAAAGTCCTTGATGGATGGTATTGCAGCAATGAATGCTGGAGCTGATCTCTCTGCGTGGTCAAACATAAGTGAAACATTGAAAAACAAGGTAGCAGAGAGGGAAGATGGGATTAAAGAGCTCAGATTGAAAATACTGGAGAATAGAGAATCACAACATTTGGGATGTAAGTCTAAGATAGAAGATCTCAAATACCAAATTGCCACTCTGTAGAAGAACAATATACTTCAGCGAGTATCAATTGTGTATACTCCAGATAATACAGAATTGAGGTCAAAAGAGTTGGAGACAGAGACAGAGCAGCTTAGGAAAAAATTGACCCAAGTTCAGTCTGAATTGAAATATGCAAATGATCGTCTTCAGCAAAAGGAAAAGGAACACCAAGAGAAAAATAAGAAGAATGTGGAATTGTTGAAGAAGTACATCCAAGATATAGATAGATTGAAAGAAAGTTTGCACAAATGTGCAACAAAAGTGAAAGAATTAGAACGAAAATCAAAACATGCACCTGCTACAGCTTCTAAAGAACCAGAATCTTCTAGACAAGGCAAGAGACTAGAATGTACAAATTTATCTTCTCTAGAAAAGGAGGACTTGCATCCTAAACCTCCCAAGCAGCCTAGAACTATGGAATAACATTATTTATATATGTTGTGTATGTAAATACATTTCAAGTTTTAATACATAAATTTATATGTGTGTGTGTGTGTGTATTTCTCGGCAATGTATATGTTTTTGATGCATTTAATGTGAATGGCAATTTTGAATTTAACTTTCCAATAAGTGTACATAACATGCCATAAAGTCAACAATATCAAAATTGAAAACTTAACTTGTGTACTGTAGGAATATATATTTGAATTTGTAAGAAATTAAAAGAGTGATAGTGATTAGTGGATATGAGATGTGAGTAGATTTGGTGACATAGGTAGATCCTAACTGTTTGCTTGGAACTGTGGATATTATAGGGATATTATGGGGATGATGGATTGAGAAATTTCAAGTTCTTTATGAGAATTTCGATGTTATGTATTATTGTATTTATGTAAGTTTCTTTATCTAATGAAACTGAAATTCCAATTTTGGAACAATGTCATACAATTGTACTCATGCAACCAAATTTCAGCGAATAACCCAAAGCTGTAATGCCTATAGAACTGGCCTAAAAAAGATATAAATTTACAAAATATAAGCAAACACATAAAACAACTGTAATTTTATTACTAAAAATATATATATATATATATATATATATTTAATATGCCTTCCAACATTTGTTACATTTCCAAAATTTAGTAACATAAATGTTAGCACAATAGAATAAATTTTCAATACAACAAGATCACTAGAAATGGTTATTGCAACATAAGTTTCTTTCACGATTTTGCATACAATGTTGCATTTCGATCATCTAGGACTTTTTTCTTTTTGGCTTGTCTCACACTTCTTATAATGACATCAGTTTTTATAGGATTCCTAGCATCCATCTTTTGGATATCAACTACTGCCCCTTGAATTTCTTGTTTTTCACCACTCCGACCTGTACCATTTACTAAGGATGGAACACCCTTTTTATTGTGAGTCATAGCCTCCATCATTGGCATATCAATAGCATCTGCTCCATACACTTCTTGTAATTCATTGATTTTCCCTGCTTCATTTCACTAGTACAAAATGAGGAATTAGCTACTAGGTGACTAAAAATTTTAGTCACCACAGGTTTTTCAAGTGATTTACTACTAAATATGAGCAATTTTGATTAACCCAACTATAAACGACTAAAATTAACGGCTAATTTAGTCACCGATTAACAAATATGACTAAATAATAAGTGACAGAGTTAAAAATGACTAACATAAATGACTAATTTAGTCACGACATAAAAATGACTACCTAGAATAATATGAATTAGTCATTTATGTTAGTCATTTTTAATTGTGTAATGGAAAATTGCAATTGTGACAATGAAGTGTTATAATTTAGTAAATTTTGTAAATTTTCTACCTTCTATCTCCGAATATGTGTAGGTTAACAATTTTGAATCCAAAATGGAATTTGTGGGGTTAGGAATATCTAGTGTTTTTCCCAGGTGGTCGAGATAGTGTTAGGGTGTTCATGTGGATTCTTGCAGGCGATGTGCTTTAGATGTTCATATTGCTTTCCAGATATAATATTGAGATCACATATCCCAGATGATATATATGCTGGAAAACCCTTTTTCTGTAACAATGCCATGCACCTCGATCTTCAGAGATCCAACAAAGAAATTGCACAAAATTTCTCTTGACCATCTAGTGTGTGACATCTTGGCAATGGAAAAATTGCAATTTTTGACAAGAGCGTCTAAATATATATAGATCAATTTAGTGCTAGTGTTCATTACGTC
>LPNX011069336.1:3288-25099 GCA_001517045.1 Pseudotsuga menziesii | reverse complement strand
AAGAAGCATGATAAAACTTAAAACAAAGAACTATAGATAGAAAAACTAAAATTAGTATATAGATTTATTTATTTGTTTATTATATTTTTTTTATTGGTTTATTGGTTTATTTATTTTATTTTCTAATTGTTCATAGATTTAAAAGAAACTAATTCCTAATACATTTTTATAGTTAGCATGCCTAGAAAATTTATTAAATAAAAAAAATAAAATGAAAAGAGATAAAAAAATTTCATAAATTCTTAGATTTAAAAAATTAAAACTATTTTTTAATTCCTAACAAAATTAAAAACAATAGTAATTAAGACTATTAGAGATAAATTTTTTAATAAATAGAAACATTAAAACAAATTAAAGCAAAGCATCCTATATACTAATTTAAATTGGAAAAAAAATAAAACCTATCGACTTTACTTTAATTGGATTTTACAATCATTTACGTGTAGTGAAATTTCTAGTGGAAACATACATGTAAAATAAGTAAAAGAATGTTAACATAATATTTTACAAAATGAAATCTAACATATACAAAAATATGTGAAATTAGGTATTTTAAACGTAAATTAACAAAATAAAAACAAAAACAGAACTGGTCTAACCTAATACTTACTTGGAAACATTGTTTGATGTAGCTTTCGTTTGCATGATATTTTTCGTGATTTTAATCACCCAAGATTCCTTCTTCATCCTATTCAATCTGTAGTTTGAACATGTGTTCTTCATCTGATATGCATGATTCTTCCAATGTCGATTCTTCCTTGTTTGCTTCAGGAGGAGTGATTTCATCCTTGACTGCTGTCAAGATCTCCTCTTCTTGAGAAGAGGAGATCCTGGCTTATTTGCTAGGATCTGAGTGAGCTGCTCTAGTCTTATGTTCATCTTAAAATCATTTTACTAAAATTAAATCAAATACTAGAAAGAGAAAAAAATGAAAAACGAGTACATGACAAATGCAAAAAATAGTACGAAATGGGTTAGTACAAAACGAGTGCAAAAACAGAAATAAAAAGTGCACAAAAATCTGTACAAAACAAAAAAATAAACAGATACAATTTTAAAAGCAAGTTAGTATGAAATAAAGGCTAGCCCAAAAAATGAAAGCAATCCAAACTTTACACGACAAAATTGAAAAGGGAAAATTTGCGTAAAAAGAAACTCACATTTGCAGAAAATGAAAGAACACTCTTGCAGAAAAAAAAAACTTTGTAGAAAAATAAACACGCTTCTGGAAACAAAGGAGCAACAAGGCTTTGGGGCACCCCACTATAGTGGATGTGCAGGTTCTTACTTCTCGTCTTACTGTTCTCTCCACCCCCTTTCTATGTAATAAAAAATGAACTATCTACCTATCTAAACTTTGATCCCTTTTAGCACCTCCCCAACAATGGCGCCAAAATGTTTGGGAAAAAATGTTAAACAAATTATAACATATCCAACAATTTAATTGTCAACCAAGAGATATCGTAAAATTAGAAGCGCAAGAAACATATATGCAGGATCAAAGTGGTACTAAACTATTCTACAACTGAAATTGAATCTATTTCATGAAAACAGGAAATTGTTATGAAAATAAATCTAATTGCAGAAAACATGAAATTGCATAAATTAAACTTGGGTAAAGAAATACTGAAATTATAGATGTGAGCTCATGACAAATCTATACTATCAATTCATAAGAAAAAAATCATTGAAATTCTATACTAATAATTCATAAGAAATAAATCACGGAAATTTTATACTGACAATTCATAAGAAAGAAACTCAAATCAACATGAGAGAATAAAAGGATTTACATTAAAGCATCATCTCCATTACATAATAATCAAAATCCACTCTATGAATAACTCTCAAAAGACATAAACTATTCTCTACTTCCACACGACTAGAGAGTCCTCTAACAAAATGAGGAGAGAGCCCTCCTATATATACATGAATTCAAGATAACTAATCATAATTACAATCCACTTTTTTCTCAACTTATCCCTCAAAATTATACAACATACCCACTTTTCTCTCAACTTATCCCTTCAAATCCTCAACAAATCCACTTTTCTCTCAACTCATCCCTTCAAATCCTCCATTATATCTTGGATAAGATATGCCATCTCCATGATCTTCTCCTTGAAATTAGCCCACATCTTGAAGATGAAATTCGAATTTGAGGCTAGGTGGTGATTTTTGAGATTTTTAAAGTCTTAAAATATACCTATAATCATCACCAAACTCATCCAACTTTAAGGTATAATGAAAATATATTAATTTTCTTAATATTTAACCACAAATTCACTCAAAATACTCAAAAATAATTATTTGAAAAATAACAAGGTAACCGATATTTATTCATGAAAATGGTATAAAGGATGGTTAATGGAGTGAGGAATATGGTTTAATGTGAGGAATAATGAAGAGAAAATATGATGAAAATGTGTCATTTGGGAAACCAAACAACTACTTAGGAAGAAAATGTAGCAGGTGATGTGTTACAAGATGCTTTGATTATTGCATTAGATAGTACTATTGATTACTGGGTAGTATATTTAGGTGAAAAATTTCATGCTACACCCCATAGGAAATATTTTCATGATTATATTATTCAAGGTGATTTTGGAAATGTTTTATTGGGTGATGATGAACAATGTAAAATTGTTGGAATTGGTAGGGTACATATAAATTTAAATAATGTAGGTGAATGGATAATAAAATATGTAAGGAATATTTCTTCTATGAAAATAAATATGACCTCAATAGGGTAGTTGGGAGATGGAAGTTGTTTATCTACGTTTGGAGAAACATGGTGGAATATCACTAACGGATCACTAGTAATAGAAAAAGGATATAGGATAGGTACATTGTATTTATATCCTCATAATACCGATTTTTCTATCTTTGTAGCTTCCTCGAAAAACATATACAATGTTGTGGCATCATAGGCTTGGCCACATGAGTGAGAACAAAATGCAAATTATCCACTCAAGGAAGTTACTGCTAGATCTAAAGCAGGTAAGTGTGAAATTCTATGAGAATTGTGTTTATGGAAAACATAAGAGAGTCATATTTCTTAGAGTTGGAAAGCAAAATACGGGTGAAACATTAGAGCTTGTGCACATAGATGTATGGGGAACAACTTAGGTACAATCTCTTGGTGGCTCTCATTATTATGTTACTTTTATTAATGATGCAACTAAAAAAACTTAGGTTTATTGCATTTGACAAAAAAATGATGTTTTTGCTACTTTTAAGAAATGGAAAGCTTTGGTTGAGAATAAGACAAGAAAAAAGTTAAAGTGTCTCAGATATAATAATGGAGGTGAATACTATGACAAGGAGTTTGATAGTTACTAATCATACCATAGGATTTGTACAAAGAGGACTAGTCCAAGAACACCACAAGAAAATGGTCTATTAGAAAGGATGAACCGAACAATCATGGAGAGTGCAATGTGAATGAGATTGCATGCAGGGTTTCCCTTACATGTTTTTGAAGATGTTGTAGTTATTTTTGTTTACTTAATATATAGAGGGCCCTCAAGTTCTTTAGATGATGGGATTCCAAAGGAGGCATGGCCACGTAAAAATGTAATCTACTCATCTCTAAGAACTTTTGGTTGTGAAGCATTTGTCCAATATATTAATATATAGAATAGAACAAAGCTTGAGGCTAAATTCAAGAAATGTACCTTTATTAGGTACGAGGTTGATGATTTTGGTTATCCTTTATATGATTATGAAAATAAAAAATCATCAGGAGTAGAGATGTGGTATTCAATGAAAAGGTCATGTATAAATATCAGTTGCAAGGAAATAAATAGGAAAATGAGGAGTACACAGTTCTTGATTAAATCAAACAAAATGAAGTTCCAAAGGTGCTATAAAATCAAGAACAACAACATGTACCTAAAACTCTAGAAATTTCTAGAATATATAACAGGTTAAATAAACATTCTGAACAATACTCTCATTCAATGTATTATTTATTGATAATTGATTCTAGTGAACCATAATGTTTTGAAGAAGAAATGCAGGTGGAAACTAGAAATAAGTGGGAGAAAGGAATGAATGAGGAGATGGAATCATTGGTAAGAAACCAAACATGGGATTTGGTTTAGTTTCCTACAGGTAAAATAGCAGTGCAGAATAAATGGGTTTACATGTTGAAGGAAGAATATGGAGGCAAGAAGCAGTACACCGCTAGACTTGTTGTAAAGGAGTTTGCACAAAATAAAGGTATATATTTTGATGAAATATTTTTTCATGTTGTTAAAATGACTTCAATTAGAAGTATTTTAAATCTAGTGGCGGTAGAATATTTGCATCTTATGATAGTTAGATTTAAAAATAACCTTTCTCCATGGGTACTTGGAGGAAGATATTTATATGCAGTAGACATATGGGTATAAGGTCAAAGGGAAGGAGAATTTAGTATGTAGGTTGAAGAAGTAATTGTATTAATTGAAACAAGCTCTAAGGCTGTGGTATTTAAACTTTAATAGGATTATGACATAACAAGGTTATAGTAGATGTCATTCTGACCAGTTTGTTTATTTCAAGAATCTAGATAATGGAAGATATATTATCTTGTTATTGTATGTGGATGACATGCTTATTACAGGGTCTAAAATGCATGATATAAATGTGCTTGAAAGGAAATTAGCTAATTCATTTGCAATGAAGGATTTGGGTGCTTCAAATTTAATACTTGGTATGAGAATACAAACAGATAGAAATAATCACAAATTGACATTGTCTCAGGGTGAGTACATAGGAAAGGTGTTGAACAGGTTTAGAATGAAGGATGCAAAACTAGTAGTACACCTTTGGCCAATAATTTCAAACTAATTAAGGAGATGTGTTCCAAGACATAGGAATAAATGTAATACATGTTCAAGGTTCCCTATTCATTGGAAGTTTGCAACATGATGTATGCCATGGTGTGCAAAAAATCAGATATTGCACATGCAGTGGGAAGGTATATGAACAATCTATGTAAAGAGCACTAGAAGGTAGTAAAGTGGATTGTAAGGTATTTGAGAGGTACTTCTACTCACGCATTATATTTTAGAGGTTCATACACTACTCTATAGGGATATTTTGATGAATACATGGAAGGTAATAAAGCTAGTAAGAGGAAAACATAGGGTATTCCTTTACTATAGGTAGAACACCAATAAGTTGGAATTCAAAACTTCAAAATGTTTTTTCCCTTTCAACAACGAAAGAAGTGTATGTTGTTGCTTCAGAGGTTAGTAAAGAGATGATTTTTCTATAGAGGTTCATGGAGGAATTGGGTAAAAAGAGAGAATAGAAGGTTGTATAGTGACATCAAAAGTGCCATTCATCTTGCAATGAAATCAACTTTCCATTCTAAGGATAAACATATATAACCCAAGTACCATTTCATATGATCTATTCTAGAAGATGAATTTTTGAAGTTGGAAAATATACATACTAGTCATAATCATGATGATATGTTGACAAAGGTAGTAATAATAGATAAACTAAGTTATTGATCAATTTTAGTTGGAATTCAAGCATGAAGGTGAAGATGAGAAAATTTTCAGGTCCAAGGTTCAGAGCATAGTCCAACAATCACTGTGGCAATGATGGAGTTGTTCTAATCAATGTCCAAGTGGGATATTGTTGGGTGTGGAGCCTGATTATTATTTTAGTCATTTTTGAAATCCCAAACGAAAACCATAATGGTTGTCTGATTTCATCGTTTAGGTCCCCAACATGAGGGTTTAGGGATCAGAGCCCCCAAGAAAAATTTTTGGGTCCATTTTTGTCTATTTTTTGGCCATTGTAATGTGGTGAAAATTTCCTTGTAGAATGTTTTAATTTCATAGTCAATCTGAGTCATTGATTTGACCTCATACATGATGGTAGAAATTATGTTAGGTATTTTATCCCAAGAAGGAAAATACCTTTTGACTGAGAATTGTATTACGAATGTGTATTGTAAAAGGAGAGTTTGTGAGAGAGAGCAAAGAGGAAGTTGTAGTGAATGTGTTGCAAGTTATATCTCTTCATTTTTTTGGGACTATTTAATAGAAAGAAATACTAATTTCTATGTGGACAGAGCCCATCTTGGGTGAACAATGTTATATTGGTGTCTTTCTTGTATTGTGTTTATGTGTTTTATTTCAGCATATTGTTTTATGTTATTGTTTGGCGATCTTGTTTTCTAACAACCTTCTCATTAAAATAAGGGTTCACCTAAAACTGAGTAGAGAGAATCATTAGTGCTCTCTAAATCAGTAGTCTCCCCCATGCTCGACACCAACAAGTATATCATATTAGGGGGATTTGTACGTTTTAGAAATAGAAGCATTCATATTTATGATCACAAGTACATAATGATAGATAAAACAAAAAAAAACAACCAATATCCATATATAAATGACCACTTCTGAGTTGGAAGCCACTTGTAGCAAAATTATGGTTTCTTATCATGCGATAAAAAATGTGGTCGTATTTAGTTTGATATTTTAAAGCTTGACTTGTGGTCATATATTTGGTTGTTGATTTGGTCGTATATTTTCCCATTAATTGTCAATATTAATGACCAAATATACAACCAAATCTATGACCTCAAGACAAGCTATAAATGACCAAACTAATTACAATCACATTTTTGGTTACATGATAAGATACCAAAAATTTACTACCAGTGGTCATTTATATGCAAATTTCAGTCTTTTCTTGGTCACTTATCTCTCTTTTAATACTAATGAATTTTATTCAATGATTTCTGTAGATAGGGCATGGAGGTATCGAACCACCGACCTTTTGCTTGTAAGGAATGTGCTCTTCCATTGAGATAGCACCCTTGAAGTACCATTAATGATTATGGTGAACCACGATAATATATAAATATCATTAACAAATAAATTATGATTTGCTTAGTTTCTAAACTACACAAGCTAACAATTTTGAATTTTCTGATTTTTCCTCTGGTATTTCCTTTAAAAAATATTATAAATATAAATTTTTATAAAAAAATTAAATTTCCACATACCCAATCCCTAAATTCAACAAGGATTTTGCACCCCACCTTATTCTTTTGTAAATTACAACCCATGCCCATAAATTTTGCAAGCTTGGTTCTACGAAAGAACAAATGATAATAAGAAAGATATGTAAAAAATAATGCATGATACATAATCATTGTAATTCATAAGTTTTTTATTATTTAACTAAATATCACTTGTAAGGCTCACAAGGATATGCCTAATTTATAAAATATCGTTGGCTAGGATGTCCATGGTGCCCAACAATAATAAACAAGACAAATTTATTTGTGGGAAAAATTTATAAATGCTCACATTTTTTG
Source organism: Pseudotsuga menziesii (assembly GCA_001517045.1). Lineage (NCBI taxonomy): Eukaryota > Viridiplantae > Streptophyta > Pinopsida > Pinales > Pinaceae > Pseudotsuga > Pseudotsuga menziesii. The sequence goes on along the minus strand of LPNX011069336.1, from coordinate 17,769 downwards.
TTGCATGATAAGATACCAAAAATTTACTACCAGTGGTCATTTATATGCAAATTTCGGTCTTTTTTTGGTCACTTATCTCTCTTTTCATACTAATGAATTTTATTCAATGATTTCTGTAGATAGGGCATGGAGGTATCGAACCACCAACCCTTTTCTTGTAAGGAATGTACTCTTCCATTGAGATAACACCCTTGAAGTACCATTAATGATTATGGTGAACCACGATTATATATATATATATATATCATTAACAAATAAATTATGATTTTTGTAGTTTCTAAACTACACAAGCTAACAATTTTGAATTTTCTGATTTTTCCTCTGGTATTTCCTTTAAAAACTATTATAAATATAAATTTTTATAAAAATAAATAAATTTCCACATACCCAATCCCTAAATTTAACAAGGATTTTGCACCCCACCTTATTCTTTTGTAAATTACAACCCATACCCATAAATTTTGCAAGCTTGGTTCTACGAAAGAACAAATGATAATAAGAAAGATATGTAAAAAATAATGCGTGATACATAATCATTGTAATTCATAAGTTTTTAATTATTTAACTAAATATCAGTTGTAAGGCTCACAAGGATATGCCTAATTTAGAAAATATCCTTGGCTAGGATGTCAATGGTGCCCAACAATAATAAATAAGACAAATTTATTTGTGGGAAAAATTTATAAATGCTCATGTTAACAACATTGACTATTTAACAAGGGGAATAGATTTACTTAATGTTTATAAATAAACTTTTTGATGCTAGAAAGACTATTTCTCTTCCCCTAGCGGAAGCAAACCTAAAGAATTAATAATACACGTGAGAATATTATTGACATGTAAATACTAATTAAAAAGAGGAGAACTTTGACACAATTTTATACAAATATGCACGATTATCAAAACTTTATGTAGAAAAATGTATTGAAGAAGTGAATTTTAAAAAATGTATGTGGCTCTCATTTCTCCCTCTTCTTTAGGAATTCTAGTTATATGTTTATGACCTATAGTTATACAGAAAACATTCCACATGAGAGAACAAAAATATATATAAAATGAAAGAAAGTTTCGGGAACACAATCTCAACTTGCATTTAGAAACAATATAAATGCATAATTTTTATGGAATTACTTCATCATTCAACCAACCACTTACTTTGTCATTCAACCAGCTACCAAAACACATGGATCATAAATGTTCCCTTGTTATATAAATATTATAATTTCCATGCATCACCAACACTTCTCTTTTGCAAATACAAAAATCACTCTCAAGAAAAAATTAAAGGATTTCAACTAGTAATTAGAAAATAATATAACATTTATCACATAATCCTTGATCTTATCAAAATATATTATTGTTTTCATCATATTAGTACATATTCCATCATTTTAAAGTACATGATACATCTAGTCCATTATCATCATCAAATGTTGAAATGCATCTTTCAATGCTTGTTGTATCAATGTAACAAGACTTTTCCTAGTTAACACTACAACAAATCACCATTATAGGGGCAGTTTTCGATCCTATGTTCTCAATATCCATATTCTCTAAGAGTACTGCAATTCACCACTAATTACCCTATAATTGAACCCTAATTACCCCTAGTTAACTGCTAATTGCACCTAAATGATCCCTACTTGACCACTGATTACCCCTAAATAATCCATGTTTACTATTAATTATCCCTTGATAACCTCTAAATGGTCCCTACTATTTAGAAGAAAAAACTCATGGAGAAACCCAAGGGATTATTCTAAACATTCATAGATGGAATATTCCCTAGTAAACCCATCGATGTAGACTAGTGTTCCCCACACACAAGGATTCAAAATGGGCACAGGCTACCATGAACCTAACTAAATACAAAACAACATGGGAAACATTAGTTTATCTCCTTGGGATTAAATGGCCCCGACACCAACAAGTACATCATATTAGGGGGAGTCATGCGTTTTAGAAATAGCAGCATTCATATTTATGATCACAAGTACATAATGAGAGATAAAAGAACAAAAAACAACCAAGATCCATATATAAATGACCACTTTTGAGTTGGAATCCACTTGTAGCAAATTTATGGTTTTTTATCATGCGATAAAAAATGTGGTCATATTTAGTTTGATATTTTATAGCTTGACTTGTGGTCATATATTTGGTTGTTGATTTGGTTGTATATTTTCCCATTAATTGCCAATATTAATGACCAAATATACAACCAAATCTATGACCTCAAGACAAGCTATAAATGACCAAACTAATTACAATCACATTTTTGGTTGCATGATAAGATACCAAAAATTTACTACCAGTGGTCGTTTATATGCAAATTTCGGTCTTTTTTTGGTCACTTATCTCTCTTTTCATACTAATGAATTTTATTCTATGATTTTTGTAGATAGGGCATGGAGGTATCGAACTACCAACCTTTTTCTTGTAAGGAATGTGCTCTTCCATTGAGATAGCACCCTTGAAGTACCATTAATGATTATGGTGAATCACGATATATATATATATATATATATATATATCATTAACAAATAAATTATGATTTGCTTAGTTTCTAAACTACACAAGCTAACAATTTTGAATTTTCTGATTTTTCCTTTGGTATTTCCTTTAAAAAATATTATAAATATAATTTTTTATAAAAATAAATAAATTTCCACATACCCAATTCCTAAATACAACAAGGATTTTTCACCCCACCTTATTCTTTTGTAAATTACAACTCATGCCCATAAATTTTGCAAGCTTGGTTCTACGAAAGAACAAATGATAATAAGAAAGATATATAAAAAATAATGCGTGATACATAATCATTGTAATTCATAAGTTTCTTATTATTTAACTAAATATCACTTGTAAGGCTCACAAGGATATGCCTAATTTAGAAAATATCCTTGGCTAGGATGTCAATGGTGCCCAACAATAATAAATAAGACAAATTTATTTGTGGGAAAAATTTATAAATGCTCATGTTAACAACACTGACTATTTAACACGGGGAATAGATTTACTTAATGTTTATAAATAAACTTTTTGATGCTAGAAAGACTATTTCTCTTCCCCTAGCGGAAGAAAACCTAAAGAATTAATAATACACGTGAGAATATTATTGACATGTAAATACTAATTAAAAAGAGGAGAACTTTGTCACAATTTTATACAAATATGCATGGTTATCAAACCTTTATGTAGAAAAATGTATTGAAGAAGTGAAATTTCAAAATTTTATGTGGCTCTCATTTCTCCCTCTCCTTTAGGAATTCTAGTTATATGTTTATGACCTATAGTTATACAGAAAACATTCCACATGAGAGAACAAAAATATATATAAAATGAAAGAAAGTTTCGGGAACACAATCTTAACTTGCATTTAGAAACAGTATAAATGCATAATTTTTGTGGAATTACTTCATCATTCAACCAACCACTTACTTCATCATTCAACCAACTACCAAACCACATGGATCATAAATGTTTCCTTGTTATTTAAATATTATAATTTTCATGCATTATCAACACTTCTCTTTTGCAAATACAAAAATCACTCTCAAGAAAAAAATGAAGGTTGTCAACTACTAACTAGAAAATAATATAACATTTATCACATAATCCTTGATCTTATCAAAATATATTACTGTTTTCATCATATTAGTACATATTCCATCATTTTAAAGCACATGATACATCTAGTCCATTATCATCATCAAATGTTGAAATGCATCTTTCAATGCTTGTTGTATCAACGTAACAAGACTCTTCCTAGTTAACACTACAACAAATCACCATTTTAGGGGCGGTTTTCAATCCTATTTTCTCAATATCCATATTCTCTAAGAGTACTACAATTCACCACTAATTACCCTATAATTGAACCCTAATTACCCCTAGTTGACTACTAATTGCACCTAAATGACCCCTACTTGACCATTGATTACCCCTAAATAATCCATGCTTACTGTTAATTATCCCTTGATAATATCTAAATGGTCCCTACTATTTTAGAAGAAAAACCTCATGGAGAAACCCAAGGGATTCTTCTAAACATTCATAGATGGAATATTCCCTAGTAAACCCATCGATGTAGACTAGTGTTCCCCACACACAAGGATCCAAAATGGGTGCATGCTACCATGAACCTAACTAAATACAAAACAACATGGGAAACATTAGTTTAGCTCCTTAGGCTTAAATTGACCCTACTTACCCATAATTAACCCATAATTACCCTTAGTTAACCCATAATTGACCCATAATTACAACTAATTACCACCTAATTGACCCCTTATTAACCCCTAATTACCACAACTCATTACCCAATAATTACCCCTGAATGACCCTTGATTACTTGTAATTAACCACAAATTACCCTTAAATGGTCACTTATCAACCCTTAATCACCCTCCATTTACCCATAATTACCCATAAATGACCTCGAAATTTGCACAGGGACCGAGTCCATCACATAGGCCTTACAGAGGGAATTTTCTAGCTTTTGAGTTGGATATGGTGGCCATTTTGGGGTGTATAACACCATGAATAATTTTTTTGTACTATGCCATGGTTTGGGATTAACATGATCTAGTGCCTAAGTTCATGTATTTTCCTCCAGGTCTCATGGGTCGTGTGTAGCACCCCAAACAACCACACATTCCCTACACAAAAAAAATATTTAGCATGAGCGAGATATGATCATAATTTTGAGAATTAACATACCAAGGATGGTTCTTGATTCCCATTCCATGGTCTAAGGATAAAAGGAAAGGAACTAGTCCATAACATATATTTCTATGGGGCTCACATGCCATGTTTTGTCACTTCTGGCATCACACATGCCCATAATACATAATCTTTAGCCTCCAAGTTAGATATGATGGGGATTTCAAGTTTTGTAAGGCATGATATGTTTCTTGGGAATAAGGCCATAGTTTTTGTAAAACCATAGGTTCTAAATCCATGGAATCTATATCTAAGCCTTACATTCCATGTGTTGTTCCTTAAGCCACAACATAGGAATGTGTAGGAAATATTTGGCATGAGAGTAAGATGTTGTGTCACATTAAAGGTTTGGTACACCAAGGATGGTTCTCATAACCCAAGTCATGTTCTAGAGTGAATATTCAAAGTTTTAGTCCATAACATGTTGCTTTTGGGTTCTACATAGGCCATCTATGAGGCCCTAGGTCATCTTTTCCTAGTGACATGGATATGGTGGTGATTTTGAGTTTTGCCACATCATGGAAGATTATTGGTCACTAATCCATGGTTTGATATCAAAACCCATGTTGTTGGGATGTAATATTTGTCTATGGGGCTCATTTTATTTGCATAGTAACCCACATCATGGCATGGGGCCATTGTAGGGAATCCTTAGCCTACATATGATTTGTGGCCAACACGTTGAGGAGGGTCACAATAGGAATGGATGATGAGAACCATTATGGTATAATTAAATGTGAATACCTTTCATTGTTGCATTTTTCTATGGATCTCATGGTCCATGTGTGTGGCCGCAAACTACCATATTGGTAGAAAATGTTTGGCCTAGAAATGAGATATGTGCTTATTTTGAAGTTTAAAACACTATACATGGTTATTAGTGCCTATGATAGGGTTCAATGCCGAAATGTACGGTATTATACCATAATATTTGTCTATGGGGATCGTGAGACATCCTTGTATCCCTTAGAGATGATAGAGGTACTGCAAAGGGAATATTTGTCATGTGATCAGGATATGATGGCCATTTTTTGAGTTTGGCACATTGAATATGGTTATCATTACTTTAGACAAAGTCCAAGGTCAAAATATAGAATAAATTCATCATAGGATTTAGTAACCTAACACTGAATAACATGATGATAGGTAGAATTTATTAACCTAATACTCAATAAAGTGATGATATAATATATTAATATAATATTGAATAAAGTTAAGATATAATTTATTAACGTCCTAATATGTAATAAATTGTTGATAGAATTTAGTAACCTAACACCTTTGATGTAGGTATTTTTCTAATAATCTACTTTGTAAATATTTAGAAGAGGATTGAACACATTCAACCCACATCTATTAATGAGATGTATAATACCCCTCACATCAATTTTAATCCCATGAATATCCTTTAATTTTTAAGGAGCATGGTTCAATCCATTGAGATTATGTTGGTAAACCTAAGGTGTACCAATAGTGTCCTTGGTGTCTATGGACCCAAATCTATACCTTAGGTTTGTAGAAGATAATTAATGGGCCAAATAAGAACAATGTTCATTTATAAATAAAGCTAATAACTCAAATGCAATGTGGTGCAAATGAACACGAATTATTAGGGAATTATGTCCCATGAAATCTAGAACATTAAGAAAGTATGGATAGCATGGAATAACAAATATATTATACAACCTACATTTTCCATTTTTGTCATCAACCTACATTATACCCATCATGTATTAGACTTACATTTGTATTTTTTAACGAAATATGTTAAATCCAACAATATCTATCTCTTTGTAATCTCTATTGTTCACTACCACATAAGGATAAGTTGTCAATGATATAAACGAACTTCATAAGAGCATAAAGTGTTAATTCTAATGCAACCTAGGTTATGTAGGAGAAGTTGGCTCTCCTGAAAAGATGATACAAGAAATGTTGAACAACCACACTATACTACTATCTTTACTACAATGTCTAATGTTGATTTTGACAAGAGAAAAGGATTAAAATAAGTGTGGGGAAAATGGGCAATGATGATTTAAAAGAAAGGAATTATATCCTATGAAATTGGGAACTGTTGATGTATTTGTAACTTTGGAATGTATTCACTTGTATATCTTATGTATTGTACCCCAATGTTTATTTTGGGAAGTATATGTAATGTAATTGAGTCATGTCATGCCCCAATGTTATGATTGTGAGATTCAATAATGTAAAAAAGTCATGTAAAGTCATAGAGTATAATCCTCCTTATTGATCAAGGGTTAAAGTCCCCATAGTTGTGGGGCCCTAGGGTTATTAGACTCTCCTAGATAAGTCGGCCCTTGTGAGTTATTGTAAAGTTGGGAATTAGTATAAATAGAGAGGGAGCCTCGCTATTTAACACACATTCATACACATTCACTCACACTCAGTTGTAGTGCATAAATGAGAGAGAGAGAAGAAGTTGGGACAAGAGAGAGAGAGAGACTACTGCTGTCGAGAGATCATCTTACTATCTTTGGGTTTTACTTTTGGTGTTGATTCTATATCTAAGGAAGTTGTGAGGTATTATCCTTTATGGTTTCCCTGAGGAAAATATTTATGTTCATTGTCTCTTGTGATTGATTGATGTGTTTGTTATTCTCTCAGATAAGATACCAAGATCATATAGCTTAAATGTTAAAAATCTAACATGGTATTAGAGATAACCTGAGAAGAAGACACTGTGTAGCTGCTGAAGCTAGGGATTCCTACTTTTTGGATCTCTATCCATATATTTTTATAAAAAGGAGGTTGGGATGACTCTCCTCTTTAGGGCACATCTTTCTGTTGAAGCGAAATCTGATTCTTAGCATTTTCAGTTTTTGACTCGACAGTACTATCGAAAATTAGGGATTTCCATAGAAGTGGAATTTTTGAGTGAGCCTAGGCTTGGATTGACCTTCTCCCCAAAATTAAAGTTTAGAGATCAAGATCAAATTTTTTGGTTGGGTGGAACTCCAGGAAAGTCAAACCCTAATCTTCTCCTGAACCAGAAAGCTAGCTCTACAGAAATTCAGCTCTAGATCCAGTTCCGACATCTTAACGTGGTAAGATCTAAATCTTTTGCATGTCCATTTGAGGTTCTCTGTTAATATGTCTCATCATACCAAGTTTGATGAAAATATTGAGGGAGATGATAACTTTTGAGCTTGGAAATATAGGATCACCTAGGTCCTTGAAGAAAATGAGTTGGACTCTTACATCAATGAAAAGGTTCCAATTCGAGAAGAGAGATGAGGATAAGGCCTTACACAAGAAGAAATTGGTCATGGATAAGAGGATTATTGTTGATTCAATAAAGGAATCACCTCATACCACGGGTGTCCTCTCTAAAGAAACCTAAAGAGATGTTTGATGCCCTGACCAAGTTATTTGAAGGGAAGAACATAAACCAAAAGATGACTCTGAGAAACCACTTGAAGTATGTAAAGATCTAGAATGCGAAGACCATCCAGTCTTAGTTTACAAGGGTCTCCCATATCAAGGAACAACTGGAAGCTGTAGATGAAGAAGTAGAGACTGAAAAAATTGTGATGACCACCTTGAATGGTCTCCCTAGGGCATGGGACTCTTTCATTCAAGGGATTTGTGCCAGAAAGAAGCTAGTCAAGTTTAGCATACTGTGGGAGGAATTCTCACAAGAAGAATCTCGAATATCAGATCAAGAAGGAAATATGGGAAGTGAAGATCAAGCTCTCATAGTACAATCCAAGAAAAGCAGAACAGACCATCACAAAGGTAATCACTCTCGCCAAAAGAAAAACACTAGAAAGTATAACAAATATTTGTCTAAGTACATTTGCTTTAAATGTGATGAAAGAGGATACCTTGCAATAGATTGTCCTAGAAACAAATATATATCTCACAAGAGGAAGGGAAAGAATAAAATTCATCATGCTCATGCTGTAAAAGATGATGAGCCTTCCAAGAAGAGAATCAAACAAGAAAGTGATGAAGAATATGTTTTGATTTCCACTCTCATGGGAAACATCACACATGGAGCAATGATTGGATTATAGAAAGTGGGGATTCCAAACACATGAAGAGATTCAAAGAATCATTTGTGAAACTATCAGAACATGAATCACCCCACAAGGTGAAACTTGGGTATGACTACCAATATCCAATAAAAGGTAGTGGAGAATCCTCCTAAAAATTAGACTCTGGAAAGTCTATGAAAATTAAGGATGTACTATTTGTACTAGGACTAAAGAAGAACCTTATCTCCATCTCTGCATTAGATGCAAAAGGTATAAGAGTTTCATTTATAGATGGCCAATTCATCATGTGGCCAAAAGGAAAGACTATTGACAATACAGTAGTAATTGGAGAACAAGAGGGAGGACTATATAGATTAAAGGGCCAATGAGAACAAGCTTTGGTTCATGAATCAGTAGAACCTAATGAACTTTGGCCTAGAAGGCTTGCACATGTACACTATAGGGAACTACCACTTGCAAGCAAAGATATTGAAAGTCTTCCAGAAATACAAGAAAAACATGAAGGAGTATGCAAGGGATGTACGAAAGGAAATAACACAAAGAAGACATTTCCAAGTAGCAAAAGCAAGGCTAAAGGAATCTTGGAAATCATTCACTCCAATGTATGCGGTTCGATGTCATCCATTTCATTAAGCGGGTATGTATACTATGTTTCTTTCATTGCTGATTTTTCTAGGAAGACATGGATATAGTTCATGAAGAACAAAGACGAAGTATTCAACACATTCAAGGAATTCAAAGCCTTGATCTAAAACTACACAGAGAGGAAGATCAAGATTTTTCGATCATAAAATGGTAGAGAATTCACATCAAATGAATTCAAGGAATTATGCAAAGATTCAAGGATTAAGAGGGAGTTGAACACTCCATATAATCCACAACGAAATGGGGTTGCAGAAAAAAGAATAGAATGATCATGGAAGTTGCAAGGGAAATGCTTCATGATCAAGATATTCCCATGCATCTAAGGGTAGAAGTAGCTACAATAGCTGTGTATGTACATAACCATACTCCACATAGAGTACTCGAGAACAAGACACCTGAAGAAGTATTTTTCAGAAAGAAACCAGAAGTCAATCATCTCAGAGTATTTGGCTGTCCAGTGTACATACACATTCCAAAAGAAAATAGGACAAAGTTAGATCCTTCAGGAAGGAAGGGTATATTTGTGGGATAATATGAAAGGTTGAAGGCTTACAGAATATACTTCCCAAGATTCAAGAATATTGACATCAGTAGGGATGTAACATTTGATGAAGACTCAGCTTACAGCAAATCCAAAAAGAGACCTGCTGAAGAACCTGTAGAAACAAAAGTACCCAAAATTCATGACACAATCATGAATGAAGCAATTCCAAAAGAAAATCGAGAAATAGAAGAACCTTAAGAACTTGTAGATCCACCTCAGGAGAAGAATCCTCACAAGAGGAAACCTACTTGGGTACAAGAAGCATCCATGGTGTAGAAAGATAAGGGGCTCCAAAAGAGATACAGAGAGAAAGGAAAAGAACCAGGTCCTGCTCTGGTTATGTAGCCCTATTATGTGACTTCATTGATAAAGAAACTTCCAACTATGAAGAAGCGGAATAAAAGAAAGAATTGAAGGATGCCATGGTTGAAGAGTATCAATCAATCATGAAGAATGATGTTTGGGATGTTGTCCCAAGACCAGAGGGGAAGTCTGTTATGACTTCCAAATGGATCTATAAGATCAAGCATGTTGCAGATGGTAGCATAGAGAAATACAAATAAAGATTTGTGGCTCGTGGTTTCTCCGAGAAAGAAGGAATAGATTATGAACACAAATTTTCTCCTATAACCAGATATACTTCCATCAGATAAATACTTTCTTTAGCTGCAGTAATGAAGTGGAAAGAAAACCAGATGGATGTCAAGACAGCTTTCTTGAATGGTGTAGTAGAAGAGGAAGTATATGTGGAGCAACCACTTAGTTTTGATACACATGACAGAGAGACTCATGTGTGTAAGTTAAATAAATCCATGTACGGTTTGAAACAGTCACCCAGGACATGGTATGATAGAATTGACAACTTCCTATCCAGTTTGGGCTTTACCAAGAGTAAAGTGGATTCCAACCTTTACTACAAGGTTGAATAAGGGAACCCAGTGATAATCCTACTGTATGTAGATGATCTATTTGTAATAGGTGAGGATGGGTTGATTGCCGATACAAAGAGGAAGCTTGCTGCCGAATTTGAAATGAAGGACTTGGGTATGATGCACTATTTTCTAGGCATGGAGGTGTGGCCAAATGCAAATAGAATTTCCTTGGTACAAGGGAAGTATGCAATAGAAATCCTAAAGAGGTTCGGGATGATGGATTGCAAAGCCATGACCACACCTGTGGAATCGAACCTGAAGCTATTGAGTGATGCTTCATCAGAAGTGGTTGATGCTACAATGTAAATTCAGATGATTGGGTCCTTTATGTACCTAACGAATATGAGACCAAATATTTGCTTTGTTGTGTACACATTGAGCCAGTTCCTGATGGATCCAAGACATGTTCACTTGATTGCTTCAAATCATATTCTGAGGCACCAGAAGGGTACAATTTATTATGGGCTGAAGTATGAGACGAATCAGAAGATTAACCTAGAAGGTTATGTGGGTTTAGACTGGGAAGGAAGTGTCATTGATAGAAAGAGCACTTTAGGGTGTTGCTTTAGCATGGGATCAGGTGTGATCTCCTGGTTTAGCAGGAAGCAATATTGTGTGGCACTAAGTACAACCAAAGCAGAGTATGTTGTAGCTTGTTCGGCTAGTTGTGAGGCATTGTTGATAAGAAAGATATTGTCTAATTTATTTGATCTCCAAATGGATTCTACTTGTATATATTACGACAACCACAGCTGTGTGAAGCTGTCGAAGAACCCAGTGTTCCATGACAAGTTAAATCATATCGAGATCAAGTATCACTATATCATGGATATGGTACAGAGAGGAGCAGTGAAGCTACAATATGTTGTGACAGACAAGCACATAGCTGATGTACTGACCAAACCATTAGCCAGAGTAAAGTTTGAGTACTTTAGGGAGAAACTTGGTGTTCTCCAAATCAAGGTTCCCTCCAAAGGGAATTGATGTGTCCGTTGGCCTTTCTCACATGGTGGAAGGCTGAGCTTCGTATGGTCAGATGTAAATGCAGAGATGCTCTAATGTGATTGTGGGTTGTGTTACCACATGATCAGTGTAGAGATATTCTGATGTGATTGTGGGATGTGTTCCCACATGATCAGTGCAAATCCATTCTGATGTGATTGAAGGATATGTTCCAACATAATCAAATATAAGTGTATAGATTCTCTAATGTGATTGTGGGTTGTGTTACCACATGATCAATGCAGATATATTCTGATGTGATTGTGGGATATGTTCTCACATGATCAATGCAGATCCATTTTGATGTGATTGAGGGATGTGTTCCCACATGATCGGATGTAAGTGAAACTCCTTTATGACATGATGAGGTCGGACGTAAGTGCGCAACCTTTCTGACATTATGAGGTCAAATGTAAGTGTAGATCCTTTCTAACATGATGAGGTCATATGTAAGTGCATAGCCTTTCTGACATGATGAGGTCAGATGTAAGTGTAGAGCCTTTCCGACATGATGAGGTCAGATGTAAGTGCATAGCCTTTCTGACATGATGAGGTCAGATGTAAGTGCAGAGCCTTTCTGACATGATGAGGTCGAATTTAAGTGTAGAGACTTTCTGACATGATGAGGTTGGATGTAAGTGCAGAGCCTTTTTGACAAGATGAGGTCGAACGTAAGTGATGGGAATTTCTGACAAGGGTTTTGGATGTGTTCCTCCCATGGTCATATGTGAGTGTTGGGCATGCCTTTCTGACATGTTTCTTGGATGTGTTCCTCCCATGGTCAGATGTAATTGCTGGGTGGGCCTTTCTGACATGGTTCATTCCATGGTCAAATATAAGTGCCGAAGACAATGAAGACCTACATGAAGTCTAGGCCTACAACTAGCATGAAAAAGGGCTCACTTTGTAGAACTTCCTATGACGAGTAGAATTGAGATAGCACCAATGATGATGACCCAGTGATGATCCAGCAGTGATGATATAGACTTGATGATGATCCAGTGATGATCTGGATCAAGTGATGATCCAGAATTGATGATGATTTAGTGATGCTCCAAATGAAGTGATGATCCAGTGATGATCAAGATCAAGTGATGATCCAGGCTTGATGATGATCCAGTGACGACCCATATCAAGTGATGATCCATACTTGATGATGATCTAGTGATGCTCTATATCAATTGATGATCCAGAATCGATGATGATCCAGATCCAGTGATGATCCAGACTTGATGAAGATGACTTGATGATGAAGATGACTTGAAGATGAAGATGAATTGATGATGATCTAGATGATACAGAGAAGAAAAATTGTGCTGATAAATTGTGTTGAGAGAATATCTTCCTAGTTACGAGGGAGTGTTGATGTATTTGTAACTTTAGAATGTATTCACTTGTATATCTTATGTATTGTACCCCAATGTTTATTTTGGGAAGTATCTGTAATGTAATTGAGTCATGTCATGCCCCGATGTAATGATTGTGAGATTTAATAATGTAAAAAAGTCATTTTAATTCATAGAGTATAACCCTCCTTATTGATCAAGGGTTAAAGTCCCCGCAGTTGTGGGGCCCTAGGGTTATTAGACTCTCCTAGATAAGTTGGCCCTTGTGAGTTATTTTCAAGTTGGGAATTAGTATAAATAGAGAGGGAGCCTCTCTATTTAACACACATTCATACACATTTACTCACACTCAGTTGTAGCGCATAACTGATAGAGAGAGAAGTAGCTGGGAAAAGAGAGAGAGAGAGACTATTGTTGTTGGGAGATCATCTTACTTTCTTTGGGTTTTACTTTTGGTGCTGATTCTATCTTTGAGGAAGTTGCAGGGTTTTCTCCTTTATGGTTTCCTCGAGGAAAATATTTGTGTTCATTGTCTCTTGTGATTGATTGTTGTGCTTGTTATTCTCTCAGATAAGATCCTAAGATCATATAGCTTAAATGTTAAAAATCTAACATGAACATTAAACAATGCATGAATGAAATAAAGTAATGTACATCCTATAATCAATCTATGGATGCAACAAAATAATATAAATACTATATGTATAACAATTCTCCAATTAATTTATCTTACATTTTCCTATCTGTTAGGGATCCTATTCTATGCTACTAAAAGTAACCAAAAACAAGATTCCTATATTTTAGATCTTTATCCTAAAGATTGAGATACTTACAAAAAGTGTGTTGTTTAAATACAACTGAACAAACAAAACAAAAAAAGTATATACGGGATCTAGGCATTAGGTACAAATATGGATATGTTCTAACCTAGGTTAAGTGCTCCCTTTGCACTCCATATTGCCCATTCATAGATACGACAATCCAGGAACGATTTGGAAGATGTTCCAAAAACAAGGAAAGTTGTGAATGCAAACAAATTCACTACAAGATTTCTTGAACATGTTTCTAAATAAATTTGCCCCAAAATGTCTGAAGGAACAACCACTCTATACTATTTGGGCTTCAAAACACTAACAATTTATAGGAGAGTTAATAATTTAAACACAATGGACTACAAATGGACCATGATAATTACCAGACTATGTCCAATGAAATATGGAATATGAAGCAAAATATACAAGTAAATTGAGATAATATAT
>LPNX011069334.1:966-32478 GCA_001517045.1 Pseudotsuga menziesii | reverse complement strand
TTTCAACCATTTCTGTTTTTTCACTAGAGGAAGAACTAATCACCACAGCTTCCTGTTTGGACTCTAATTTGGGGTTAAGCAGCTTTTTCATGTTCCATCTCAGCTTGCTAGTAGGTCTGGTTTGAGGCCTTTTGTATGACCTTCTGTATGAAGCTACCTCCTTCTTTTTCTTTTTCTTAGACTTGTCTGATTTTACCTTTGAGGTAGTAAAGTCTCCACATGCTTCTGTACTTGGCTCTGTCTCAAACATAGAATTTGGTTTCTGGATAGACACACTGTGAGATCAAATCAAACATTCATGAAAACTGTCATAAGAGCACACAAATACTGTTCATTTTTCACAAATGCCCCATCAAACAAAATGTCAGATTGCTTTAGACTCTGGATTACCCAGCCTCTTCATTTCAGTTTCATCACCTCATCGAATACAAAACTTTGGTCAAATTCAGTTTTTTAAACTGTCCAATGAGATAAAAGAAAAAACTGTCAATGGATGAAGTATATTCAGTATTGCATCTGCTCCTCCTTCAATACAGCTGATTCAAAACAATCAGAACAGCACTGCAAAAACCAGATGACTCAATGCAATGGAACACTGTCAATACATATGACTGTTTTATATCAATGCTTCATTTAAATCTCTGCATCAACAGCATCGAAACAATGTTCAATTCTCGAACCCTAAATCTTCCATTGCTTCAGATTTGCAAATACAACATCACCCATAGGCTCATTGGATCAAATGAAGACTGATATCATGAAAGGATAGAACAAAAATATCAATGTCTACAATACATTTGCCACAGTCAAAAACTGTTACCAAATCCTGTACATAACAGCCTACATGTCCTCCAGTCATTCGAACATTTTTCTCCAAGTGAGTGATTTCACAATTAATGACAATTCCAACAGTCTTCAAACCAACCAATCAAACACCTTCTGTATGAAATATAAGCATAAGCAGTCAATTTATAAATCCTCTGAATGCTGCTTTCTGTAACTTATGGTGTATTAGGTCATGAGAAAAAACCCTTCAATCAGTTCATTTTAACCATTCTGTATCATCACCAGAGTTTCAAATGTACGGGAGAACAAATCATATACTATCTTTCTTCAAATAGTCACTAAAATTCCACAAGCTGAAAGCTTTAAGTTCAAAGCCTCTTTGCTGCTCTGTTCCTTCAGGTTCTTTAGAATAACTCCTGGTGACTATTTCGGTGGTGGAAAGTTTATCTTATAGCCTATTATATCGTCTCCACCAGGCAATTTCTTCAAATCACCGTGCAACAAGACCTTCTTTACCCCTTTTAAAACATAAAAAGTCCATCAAAAATCCACTAAAACCTAAAAAGACTATGTTAAAAAACTATTCAATCAACAATAAAGTTTCTAAGGATACCAAAACTGGAAATTAAAACCAAAAATTTAACTGAGGTAGATTGAAAAATAAACCAAAACTGGAGAAAGTAAACCAAAAATGAAGGAAAAATTTACTGACTCAACACTGCCAAAATAGAGTTTCAGGTTGTTTTGCACTATTCCAGTACTGGCAAAACTGCCTCAGTGTCCTCAGGGAAATGCCCTCCCTATCTCATAGGATGATGCGAAAATAATATGAAAGTGTAGGCTATATCTTGTTGATGGGTGCATCTAACCATGGTCTCAGTTATCTCATGGAGTGTTTTATGACAAATATATAAATCTGCCAAAAGTAAGAAAAATATTATTTTGCATTTTAAGAACACAAGAAAATTGGTTGTGTTAGATTCGGGAAATTGAGAAGGCATTTTGAAATGCCCACAAGGAGGGGTCATTTTGATGATAAAATTCATCAGGTAGCATAGTCATGTTCCTTGGTGAACTGAATATCCATCAATACCTTCAGGTTGTCTTATGATGGTCTCATATGCAAAATATCAATCTGCCAAAAATAGGAAAAATAATATTTTGCATAATGAGAACAAAAGAAAATTCACCAAGTGTTAAAAACAGGAGTTTGAGTGTGTGTGTCAACAGATTTATCTTGTGATATGGTCTTGTTCATTGTTGAAATGTCTATCTAGCCATGCTTGCAGGTTTCCTTATGGTGATCACATGAGGGAGAAATCAATCTGCCATAGTAGAAGAAAAATTGTTTTTACAAGTTAAAAACAATTTTGTCCAAGTGTTAAATTAAACTGTTTTGAAGCCTATTTTCAAATGATCTCCAAATAATGTGTGTGTATCAAAAAGTTCAAAAGGTGACATGGATCTGATCCTTGTTGAGGTGCCTATCTAGCCATACTTTCAGTTTTCATTATCATGGTCATATATGCAAAATATGGACCTGCAAAGTTAGTGAAAAATAACAAACAAAGTTTATTAAATAAGAAGTTACAGGAATGTATTTAGAAAAATAAACAGAAATTTAATAAAAAGAATTGAGACAGAGTTTTGAAGAGGCACATCTTACTATTGGAGAGATCCAATGTTTAGAAGAAGTTTTAATTGATTATTTCATTAAAACAATAAATAACAAACAAAGATTCGAAGAGGTGTCTAAGCATGATGACATGACTAAGTATCCCGGGAAAGATGCCTACCCTAAATTATGGGTTAAAGTAAATGCCCGCAGCACATGGGGGTCTTGTAGTGTGTTGGTTTGTCTACCTAACCATGGTATTATTTCTCCTTAAGCATGTCTGAAGAAAAAGTTGAATCTGCCAAAATGAGGTTTTAGAATAAATTTTGGAGAAAGTCCTGAAAATGACTAAGTGTTGGAAAAATGGCTCAGGTAGCCTTAAGAAAATGCCCGCCACAAATTGTGTGTTGAAGAAAATGCCCACACCATATGGGGTTCTTGTAGATTGATATTTGTCCTACCTGATCATGTATTCAGACTGTCTTGGAAGTATCTAAGGAAGAATTTATGAACCTGCCAAAATAATGTTTTGAGGCAGATTAGACTAGACTAAGAAAATTGTCCAAGTGTTGGAAACAATGGCTCATGTGGCCTTGGGAAAATTCCGCTGTACCTTATAGGTGTATGATAGAAATTATCTGAAGCTATCATCCTACAGCTTGTTGAAGAGGCTATCTCACCATGGTCTTAGTTCTCAAAGAAGATGTTTGATGACAAATATAATGGTCTGCCAAAACATAGTTTCAGGCTATTTTGCACTATTCCAGTACTAGCAAAACTGCCTCAGTGGCCTCAGGGAAATGCCCGCCCTGTCTCATAGGATGATGAAAAAAATAATATGAAAGTGTTAGGCTATAACTTGTTGATGGTTTCATCTAACCATGGTCTCAGTTATCCTATGGAGTGTTTTATGACAAGATATAAATCTGCCAAAAGTAAGAAAAATATTATTTTGCATTTTAAGAACACAAGAAAATTGGTTGCGTTAGATTCAGGAAATTGAAAAGGCATTTTGAAAAGCCCGCAAGGAGGGGTTATTTTGATGATAAAAATCATCAGGTAGCATAGTCATGTTCCTTGATGAACTGAATATCTAGCCATACCTTCAGGTTGTCTTATGATGGTCTCATATGCAAAATATCAATCTACCAAAAATAGGAAAAATAATATTTTGCATAATGAGAACGAAAGAAAATTGACCAAGTGTTAAAAACAGGAGTTTGAGAGGTCAGTTGGAAATGCCCGCCAAGGGCTGTCTTTGTGCAAGTAAATTTATCAAATGCCATGGATCCATTCTTTGGTAATTTTTCCATCTTCTCCTGACTTCAGGTATCCATAGAGTGTTCACATGTGTGAAATAGGAGTCTGCCAAAATGGGAAGAAATATATTTTGATGTTATTTTGAAATGCTTGTCAGAGGTTGTGTGTGTGCCAACAGATTTATCTTGTGATATGGTCTTGTTCATTGTTAAAATGGCTATCTAGCCATGCTTGTAGGTTTCCTTATGGTGACCACATGAGGGAGAAATCAATCTGCCAAAGTAGAAGAAAAATTGTTTTTACATGAAGTTAAAAGCAATTTTGTCTAAGTCTTAAATTAAACAGTTTGGAAGCCTATTTTCAAATGATCTCCAGATAACGCTTGTGTATCAAAAATTTCAAAAGGTGGCATGGATTTGATCCTTGTTGAGGTGGCTATCCATCCATACTTTCAGTTTGCATTATGATGGTCATATATGCAAAGGATGGACCTACAAAGTTAGTGAAAAATAATAAACAGAGTTTATTAAATAAGAGGCTACAAGAATGTATTTAGAAAAATAAATAGAAATTTAATAAAAAGAATTAAGACAGTGTTTTGAAGAGACACATCTTACTATTGGAGAGATGCAATGTTTAGAAGAAGTTTTAATTGATTATTTCATTAAAACAATAAATAACAAACAAAGATTCGAAGAGGTGTCTAAGCATGATGACATGTCAAGGTGTAATTGGAACAAGACATGAAGGACATAGATGACTAAGGACATGCATAATGACATTGACAAGCATGGAACATATAGAGAGTCAAATGACCCTTCTGTGGTCATTTGAAGATGATTTGGGCAAGACAAAGATGTTGGTTCAAAGATGACAAGGAGATGGTGACATGACAATAGAGAAGCAAACATGATGACAAAGATGGTTGCGGGCATGGCAAGATTGGTAGAAAAAGACGTTGAAATTGAGTTCAAGCCTTAGCTCACTGATTCACTCCCCCCTCTCAGTCAGCATTGTGTCTAATAGATTGAAGTTTTCATTGATGCCAATAAGTGTTGCGCAATGGCCTTTTATTTACTCACAAGGATACCTTGATAGTTTGGGAATTGGAACACTAGGTGGCCCAAATGGTCCAATCAGAAAGTTGTCCTTCTAATGTGGAAATAATTAACATTGTGTCAACGACTAATAGCTTAGTGGAGCATCGGGTCTATAAAAAAAATGAATTGGCTAGAGTCATTGTTGACTGGACCCTCTTGTTGCAATTACTCTGGTTTAAATAAAAGGAGGGAGTTGCAGGGTTGTTAAATTCGTTCGTAAGGTACATGACCCGAAGAATACAATTGTTATTTTGAGCCTCAATGTTAGTTTATATCCCCCCAAAAATGATGCATGCTTACCTTTTATGAATTTACAGCTAGATGATTGTTGTAGAGTATGACTGATCTCTCTAGTTTTGGATATGGTTGGTAAACAAATCTGAGCTCAATCTGCGCTCAATCAATCACCAAGAACCTTGTGACAACTATAGCAAATGTGCTAACTGATACAGCTTGGAATGCTCCCGCAAAGGAGATGTAAACTAGAAATATAAAAGGTAAAATTATTTATGCTGGCATCGTATAGGTAACTAGGTTGCAGTAGCAGAGATAGCTGTAATGAGGTAGTCAGTTTCATGGAAATTACTATTTATCCTTGGCGACATCATATATGAACAAGTGTAAACATCTCTATGTAAAATATAAGGGTACATGGATGGCCTAAGGCGGGGGTATAGGCGGCTTCTGTCATATACATAAAATATTATACCACACATAGCTAGTTAGACCCAAGAAAAAAGATGCAACAGCCGGGGAAAAAAATAAATCTATTCTATTATTATTGAGGGTTTCCATTTCAGGATTTCTCTCTATGATTGGGCAAAAGATAGAAGCAATCTTTTTCTTTGACGTTCAGTTCCAACTAGTTCATGCTTGCTGGCTTGACTATGAATCGAGAATATGGACCGAGGGAGGGCTGGAATTCACTTCTCACCTGGAACAAGTTTACTTTGTTATGCAAATATCCAGATCTTCTTATAACTTAGATGTGGATGAAAATGCATGAGTTAACCCACATGTAAACAACCAAGAGACGTTGAAAGCAGGCATTGGTTTTACAGGTGTGCAAAGATAGCCATATATCGTCGATATAGAGATGAAAGTTCATTGAAAATTAAACAACGTCGATATTGCCACGATTTTTTCGCCATGATAAAACAAAATGAAGTATTAATCCACGAATGTTCAAAACGTGGAAATATTTCGTGGAAAAATCCGCCCAAATGTATTAGTGATATCATCTTTATAAATTAGCATTAAACTAATTCTAGGACATAGTAAATACTATTATAACAAAAATTATTTACTTCTCAATTAATAATCATAGTGCACCAGTAAATAAGTCATACTACAAGAAGCATTTCAATATTAACAATTCAATGATAAGTAAAAGAGGCAGAGCACAAACATCAACCAATCAAGTCACTCAATTATTAGATATGCACCACATAGTACTTACAAA
This sequence comes from Pseudotsuga menziesii, assembly GCA_001517045.1. Classification (NCBI taxonomy): domain Eukaryota; kingdom Viridiplantae; phylum Streptophyta; class Pinopsida; order Pinales; family Pinaceae; genus Pseudotsuga; species Pseudotsuga menziesii. The sequence continues at coordinate 26,255 of LPNX011069334.1, read as the reverse complement.
TCAATCAATTAAACAACAAATATGCAATATTAATTAATTTTAAGGTATACAATGAACTAATATTTGAAGTGAGGCTTCTTGTTCTTCTATTAACACAAGGGAGGTTAAATTAATTTCACCAAGCACATTTATAAAATCCAAAAAATATCAACTCTGTAGAAAGCCCAACATTCACAGTGTTGGAACCTAAGCTACGATACCACTTGTAATGTCCCCGTGGGATATTAATGCGTCTAAGGGACATATCATTATCTCTCTAAGGATAATTAAATAATTTTAGAACAACATATTAGTTAAACAAATATTAAAATTCATTTTTCAAGGTTTAATCATGACAAAGTCCCTTTAATTACCAATAAATTAAAATAAATTCAATAGTTATTCCAACGTCTCATACAAGTGATAGGAAGGATTACTAACACCTTATAGCCACACCAGATCTCCATTCCAATCCAATTCAGACATAAATTCCACCTCTAAAGGCCATTTACTCTTAATCATGATTAACTAGTAATTAGTGTTCTGGTTGCGACACTTAACGACACTTAGTGCACAATTGATGGTACTTATTATAATTTCATTTGTTTATCACTTAAATATTGTTTATTAATTCCAATGTCTCATTGACACCTAATAACATGTAAATCAATTCTAATTACCATTTTCCAATTAATTAAACATAGTAATTATGAAAATGATTCCATGAGAACTAGTTAACTAGTCTTCAACACTAACAACTAGTCTTACACAAATTCTACATGAAACCATGCCAATGAACCAAAAAATGAACCTACATCCATTATACACATATTTAATCATGCATGTACATCAAAATAAAGTACTTTTTTAGATCTAATCCGATTACATAAACGAAGGATATTTCAAGTTCAATCAATATAACTAGTTAATAAACACTACGAGGAATTCAATCAAACCAATCATACTGAGTTATAAGGAACACATATGTGAAGGTACAGATATAGAAAATAACATTCTATGTCGCAAATAAATCACCAATAACAGGGCATATTTCTGTGAATTCATCTTTTATAAAAAACAAAGATTTGATTCCAAAAACTATTTGCCAATTTCACTGCAATGTACCTAGTTTTCAATTGAACTTTCCAAATGAAAAATAAAGAGAAATATATGACTATTGTAGCTCACAGAAATAATATCAAGGATCACTTACAGTCATATGGTTGTAGCTTTCCACCAATATACAGTCCATTAAAAAATCCACAAAACGAGTTAATTCTACTCATATGACTTGACTAATAATTCTAGGATTCACTAGAATAATTAAATCCACGGATCATCAGAATAATTCAAATGCAATTCCAAAAATAAATAACATGTTTTATGACTCATAATAGAGATAAATATAATTCTAACATTTTTGCAAACACTTTATATGCAAAGTCACAAATCTACTTAAGACAATTCCATTGAAGGAGCTAGAAATTGGAATTTGATCTAGAATTTCGGTAGACATTTCACCAAAACTAACAAGAATATTTATCCTCACATTCTCAGACACATTTAAATATTATTTCTCATATATAAGCATAAAATTAACACCCAAGCATTTCTACAAACACTTCATGTGATAATTCTCCAAACAATGCCAAACAATCCGATCAAAGAACTAGTTTTCGAATAAAAGTTAGAAGTATCAAATAGAAGTGTATTAAACCATTTCGAGGATACTGTACCATAAAAATACACAATATATAATGAACATGGGAATAAATATCAGTTTTGTAGCAGAGGTACCAAATAATTATTTCCTCAAACAATTTGCGCAAAAAATCCAAAAAACTAGTTTCCAATTCCTTCATAAAATTTACTTTCATAAATAGATTGAATTCTATGAGAAATTTCGTCCACAAATAAATCATTTGCTTCATCAAAATTTTTATCTGCATCCATAAATAAATCAGAACAGAGCCAAATAAATTAAATAAACATGAGATAAATCACTTATCTTATCAATGCACAACTGGCATCATCCAGACCACATTCCACCTAGCCTTTGGCACTGCCAAGTCATATCTCACTTTGATAGGATACCCCTGAGCTGAGGACACATATCCATAATAGAGGTGCAATGAAGAATAACTCAAGTATCATCTTGAGAATCCAAAACTATATTTCTCACCACATACTTCCTCTTCCACCCCACTACCAGGTGCAATGGTAATCCAAACCCCCCTAGGACATAGAGATATCACCATTCACCATCATGATTTATGTCCAGGTCCAGGACAAACCCAATTAGTGGAAACAGAGGAACATCAAAGGTATGAACAACCATAATCAACAATCATCCAAAAGAACCATGAAAAACAACCCCCAAACCAAGGATATGAAACATAGATTTATAGACCAAATAAGGTAATCCTAACTCAATGGGGTGAACCAAACCAAGGTAATCTAACTTGATTCAATCCAAGGGGGATAATTCAACCACAAGAGGTTAACCGTAATCCAACCCAAGAAATTTGAATTTCAAGGAGAGTGACTCCAAGCAACTCCACCCCACTAAAATTCATGTGTGGACACATCATCCATGAAGGTTCCATGAAGAGGAATAAAAATTAGTGAGGTGAGGTGTCACACAAGCCAAGGAATATTCCTAAAATATAAAATGAGGGTTAGACAAGTATTTACAAAAGGAATTACACAAGAGTTACACAAGGATTTACACAAGGATTTACATAATCATTTACACAAATTTTGAGGTGTTAAGGATAAAAATAGCCAATGAGGGTACACTTTTTGCAAATAGGAGTTAAAAAACCAAGTGTTGTTAGGATTTATAATCCTCCCTTGACCAAAGTTTCTATCATATTATTTTAGCCTAACTTAGGATTCTTTTATTAATTATTGGGTCCACAAGTACCATTCGATCCACTTGGCCTAATGGGTCTACATGTACTGGTCACTAGAGTGTGGGGAAGACCGATAGAGGATAACTAATACTGACTTCACTTGCATGCATAATTTTAGGCGCCTCCTACACCAATCCCTACATTTTAGGAGCCACTGGGAGTCTCGACACCAACCTCCTTCAGTTATTGACAGTTGGTAACTATTTAAGCTTAGTTACTGTTCAATTACATTTAGTTAGTTCTCCTCCAGTTTAGGTAGCGCTAGTTATGCATGGCTGCATGTGGGAAGATGCTAGTTCTCACCTACTTCTCACCTACCACTGCAGTTAGACTAGTTTAACTGATTATTAATGATGTATTGATTGAATTAGGCATCTGGAGTTAACCACTTGGACTCTGATAGTGATTTAGACATCTTTAGTTAGCCATGCAGTAAGATACATTTAGATCCAGTTGGTAGATTCGAATTCATCCCTAATTATTTGAATTCTTCATTATGTAACACTATTGTAACACTGGATGGTGTAATGAAGATAATACTGTAATTCCTTGAGCAATACTTGTATGTTTCCTGTGAGATTTTATTTGTTCAGTCTGTCTAATTTATTCCTCTTCACTCCATAATAATTACGAATATGATTGCACTCATTGCTTAATGATCTAAATAGAACAACAATTCTAACATGGTGTCAGAGACATTTCAAGCAAGATTCAAGTCTATCTACTCTCCATTGAACACTAGAAGCAACTGGGTTTCCACAGAAGTCCTGCAAAGAGTGTCTTGTTTCCTCTGAATTTATTCAAAGTGGCGGTGCAGGCGTAAAAGACCTTGAGAAAGTGTTCATGTTGAGAGGGAAGGCTTTATTCTAACATATTTCAAATGATTTTAGTTTTGTAGTGAAATATCTACAGGTGCTATGTAGCTTGTGTGAATATATTGTCTTCTCCAGCAGGATAATTATGGATTCTCAACCCTCCACACCTCGGATCCTAACACCCTTCAATTATGTTGATTGGAGGGAAGATATGCAATTATCTTTGCCAAAAAAGGGCTACTTTAGGATAATACTTGGAAGGGAGGTCGAGCCCCATCATCCAACTGAGAAAAACAAGCTTCATGAACCGCTTAGATGAAGCTTTCAGTTATCTATGTACTCACATATCTAGAGATCTCCTCTTTCACGTTGAAGGTTTGAGGACTCTTAGAGAATCTTGGGAGAATCTTGAAGTCTTGTTTGGAAAGCAAGATGAACTTCGGGGACACATTCTGGAGAATGAGTTGATAGCCTTACATCCTAGAATTTTCGAGACCATCCAACAATTCTTTACTAAATTCAAGTTTCTTACAATTCAATGCAGACAATACGGAATAGAAAGAAAGGATGAGCAGCATGTGCTCTCCATACTCAACAAACTAGGCTCTGAGTATTCTATATTTGTCTCAATCTTCCATTTCGGAATGGCTTCCATTCACAATTGGAAGATTTCCTCACTTGATTCCTTTGTCGATTCCTTAATACAGGAGCAAGAGAAGTTGATCCATATGGGAGTCATCGAGACTTCCAAAGATCAATCCCTCCTAGTGACAAACTCTACCAAAGCGCAATCTCAAGGGAAATCTAAGGGGAAGGAGCCTAAAGAAGCTAATTCAAAGCCTAAAGAGAATCATAAGACTTCTGAAGGAGCTTCGGGCTCTAAGAAGAAGAATAATTTTGAAAAGAAGATGTGTCCCTATTGTATGAGGGGTTTTCATCGAGAAGACTCTTGTATGAAGAAGAAATTTGACAAGATGACTTCCCTTCTCAAGAAGAATAACATTGCTCTTCCACAAAGAGGAAAGAAGCTTGATGATGGACCACAGACAGAAGATGATGAATGGTGCCATGCCTTGAATGCTAGCCTTACTCAGTCAACAACATATTTGATTGATTTAGGAGCATCCAACCACATGGTTGCCTCTAAAGAATCTTTCCCTACCCTCACACTATCAAAAGGCCATAACATTCACATGGGAGATGATTCCCAAATTCCATCAAAAGGAAGAGGTTCAGTTAAAAGCAAACATGGTGAGTTCAAAAATGTTCTCTATGTTCCCTCCCTTGCAGCTAATTTGTTGTCTGTTTATCAAATGACCCATACAGGATCTCCCGAGAGAGTTACAATCGACTCAGATTCAGTTGAGATCATAGAAAATACTATTGGAGAGGTCATAGCGAAAGGTATTGCAAATCATTCTACTAAAGCTTATGCGTTCACACATTTTTTTCCTGTCTCACCTCCTACCATATACCATATTTACTATTACTATGTATTATATACATATGCCCGTTTTGTTTACATGCATATTATAATTCTTCAATCATATATAAAATTATTATTAATCATATACACAACATATTAGTGATATAACCTATATATTCCATATTTAATATACTCATAGAATTATTATGTTATACCATAATATCAATGCAATTATAGAAATAATTGCACAACCCAATACTATCATATTAGATACATATTATAACATATATATACTAACATAACACTCTTAATCACACTATACTTCCTAATATTTCCAAACTATGAAATACTTCCAAGCACTTTCAAATACCTCCAAACACCTCCAAACACAACACTTTCAAACACCTCCAAATTTTACACTTACGTCATTACATACGTTCACATCTAGAAATATAGTATATTCACAATATTACATACATGTAATACTAATAACTATTACATATAATAAAATACATATTATAGTATATACAAACATATAAGCATTCATATATATAATAATGCAATTATTCTTATATATAATTTTAACAACTACACATATCACTCATATCATATTATACATATCTATGTCGATGTCATATCTATATAATATTATCTTACACTACAATACTACTTACTTATACATAAAATAAAATAAATAATATTAAGAGAATATGAATCACTAAAGACAAATGACTCATTTCCTCTAAAAATAGACTAGGAGTTACATATCCATAAGTAAAATAAATAAAATAAAAGAGAATATGAACCATTAGAGACAAGTGGCTCATTCTCCTCCAAAATAGACAAGGAGTTACATCTCCATAAGAAAAATTAATAAAATAAAAGAGAATATCAATCATTAGGGACAAACATATCAATCTCCACCAAAATAGATAAGGAGTTGCATCTCCATAAGAAAAATAAATAAAATAAAAGAGAATATGAACCATTAGGGACAAGTGGCAATTAGTGTTCTGTTTGCGATACTTAATGACACTTAGTGCACAATTGATGGTACTTATTATAATTTCATTTGTTTATCAGTTAAATATTGTTTATCAATCTCATGGATAATTAACACCTAATAACATGTAAAACAATTCTAGTTACCATTTTCCAATTAATTAAACAGTAATTATGAAAACGATTCCACAAGAACTAGTTAACTAGGCCTTGAACACTAACAACTAGTCTTGCACAAATTCGACACGCAACCATGCCAATGAACCAAAAATTGAACCTACAGCCATTATACACATATTTAATCATGCATGTATATCAAAATAAAGTACTTTTGAAGATCTAATATGAGTACATAAACGAAGGAAAGTTTCAATTTCAATGAGTATAACTGGTTAATAATCACTGTCAGGAATTCAATCAAACCAATCGTACCGAGTTCTGAGTCACATAGATGTGAATATACAGATATGGAAAATAGAATTCTACGGCACAAGTAAAGAATCAATAACAGAGAATATGTCTGTACATTCATATTTTACCAAAAACAGATATTCTTGTCCAAAAACTATTTGCCAATTTCACTGCAATGTACCTAGTTTCCAATTGAACTTTCCAAATGCAAAATAAAGAGAAATATATGACTATTGTAGCTCATGGAAATAATATCATGGATCACTTACATTCATATGGATTTAGCTTTCCACCCATATATAGTCCATTAAACAATCCACAAAACAAGTTAATTTTACTCATCTGAATTGACTAGTAATTCTGGGAATCACTAGAATAATCAAATCCACAGCTCATAGAATAATTCAACTGCAATTCCAAATATAAATAAAAAATTTTATGAGTCATAATAGAGGTTTATATCATTCTAAAATTTTGGAAAACACTTCATATGCAAAGTCACAAAACTACTCAAGACAATTCCATTGAAGAAGCTAGAAATTGGAAATGGATCTAGAATTTCGGTAGAAATTTCCCCAACACTAACAAGAAGATTTATTCTCACATTCTCTCACACATTTAAATATTATTTATCATGGATAGTAATAAAAGTAACACTCATGTATTTTTACAAAAACTACATGTGATAATACTCCAAACAATGCCAAACAGTCCGATCAAAGAACTAGTTATCGAATAAATGGTAGAAGCATCAAAGAGAAGTGTATTAAGCCATTCCAAGGATACTGTACCATAAAAATACACTATATATAATGAATAGGGCCAGAAATATCATTTATGTAGCAGAGGATCCAAAAAATTATTTCCTCAAACAATTTGCGCACAAAATCCAAAAAACTAGTTTTAAATTCCTTCATAAAATTTACTTGCATAAATACATTGAATTATATGATAAATTTCTTCCACAAATAACTCATTTGTTTCATCAAAAATTTCATGTCCATCCATAAATAAATCCTATCAAAGGCAAGAAAATTAAATAAACATGATATAAATCACTTATCTTATCAATGCACATCATCCAGACCACATTCCACCCAACCTTTGGCACTGCCATGCCACATCTCACTTTGACATGCCACCCCCAAGATGAGGCCATAGATCCACAATAAAGGTGTGATAAATAATAACTCAAGTATCATATTGAGAATCCAAAACTATATTCCTCACCACATACTTCCTCTTCCACCCCACTACCAGGTGCAATGGTAATCCAAACCCCCCCAAGCCATTGAGATATCGCCATTCACCATCACAATTTATGTGCAGGTCCAGGAAAAAGACAAATAGTGGAAACAAAGGAAAATCAAAGGTATGAACAACCATAATCAACAGCCATCCAAAAGAACCATGAAAAAAAACCCCCAAACCAAGTATATGAAACATAGATTTATAGACCAAATAAGGTAATCCTAACCTAATTAGGTCAACCAAACCAAGGTAATCCAAATTGAGTCAATCCAAGGGGGGTAATTCAACCACAAGAGGTTAAATCTAATCCAACCCAAGAAATTTGAATTTCAAGGAGAGTGAATCCAAGCCACTCCACCCCACTGAAATTCATGTGTGGACACATTATCCATGAAGAGGAATCAAAATTAGTGAGGTGAGGTGTCACACAAGCCAAGGAATCTTCCTAAACTAGAAAACGGGGGTTACACAAGGATTTACAAAAGGAATTACACAATATTTACACAAGGGTTTACACAAGTATTTACACAAGGAGTTACATAATTATTTACACAACTTTTGAGGTGTTAAGGATAAAGATAGTCAATGAGAGAACACTTGTGCAAATGGGAGTTACAAAACCAAGTGTTGTTAGTATTTATAATCCTCCCTTTACCAAACTATATATTAGATTATTTTAGGCTAACTTAGGGTTCTTTTATTAATTATTGGGTCCACTAGTACCATTGGGCCCACTTGGCCTAATGGGGCCACATGTACCAATTACTAGAGTGTGGGGACACCGATAGAAGCTAAATGAGACTGATTGCAATTGCATGCATTAGTTTAGGTGCCTCCTACGCCAATCACTACCTTTTAGGAGCCACTGGGAGTCTCGACACCAACCTCCTTCAGTTATTGGCAGTTGGTAACTAGTTAAACTTAATTACTCTTCAGTTACATTCAGTTAGTTCTCATCTAGTTCAGTTAGTGCTAGTTATGCATGGCTGCATGTAGGAATGTGCTATTTCTCACCTACTTCTCACCTACCATTGCAGTTAGACTGGTTTAACTGATTATAACTGATGGATTGTCTAAATTAGACATGTGGAGTTAACTACGTGTACTTCGATAGTGATTTAGACATCTTTAGCTAGTCATGTAGTCAGATATAGTCAGATCCAGTTGATACATTCGAATTCATCCCTAATGATTCAAATTCTTCCTTATGTAACACTATTGTAACACCAGATGATGTAATGAAGATAATACTGTAATTCTTTGAGCAATACTTGTATGTTTCCCGTGACATTTGATTTGTTAATTTTGTATAATTCATTCCTCTTCACTGCATAATAATTAAGAATATGATTGCACTCATTGCTTGATGATCTAAATGGCACAAAAATTCTAACATGGTATCAGAGCCATCTCAAGTAACCTTCAAGTCTGTCTACTGTCCATTGAACACCAGAAGCAGTTGGGTTTCCACAGAAATCCTGCAAAGAGTTCCTTGCTTCCTTTGAATTTATTCAGAGCAGTGGTGTAGGCGTGACAAACCCTAAGAAAGTTTTCATGTCGAGAGGGACGACTTTATTCTAACATAGTTCGAATGATTTTGGTTTTTCGGTGAAATTTCTATAGGTACTACGTAGCTTGTGTGAAGATATTCTCTTTTTGAACATGAGAACTATGGATTCTCAAATCTCCACACCTCGGATCCTAACACCCTTCAATTATGTTGATTGGAGGTAAGATATTCAATTGTCCTTGCGAAACAAGGGCTACTTCAGGATAATACTTGAAAGGGAGGTCGAGCCCCATCATCCAGCTGAGAAAAACAAGTTTATGAACTGCTTAGATGAAGATTTTGGTTATCTATGTACTCACATATCCAGAAATATCCTCCTTCACCTTGAAGGTTTGAGGACGGCCAAGGAATCTTGGGAGAATCTTGAAGTCTTATTTGGCAAGCAAGATGAGCTTCGGGGAGACATTCTGGAGAACGAATTGATAGCCTTACATACCAGTAGTTTCGAGGCCATCCAACAATTCTTTACTAAATTCAGCTTTCTTACACTTCAATGTAGATGGTGAGGAATAGAAATAAAGAATGAGAAGCATGTGCTCTCCATACTCAACAAACTAGGCTCTGAGTATTATGTATTTGTCTCAATATTCCATTCCTGAAGGACTTCCATTCCCAATTGGAAGATTCCCTCACTTGATTCCTTTGTCGAGTCCTTAATACAAAAGCAAGAGAAGTTGATCCATATGGGAGTCATCAAGACTTCCAAAGATCAAGCCCTCCTAGTGGCAAAATCTACCGAAGCGCAAGCTAAAGGGAAATCTAAGGGGAAGGAGCCTAAAGCAGCTGATTCGAAGCCTAAAGAGAATAAAAAGAATTCTAAAGGAGCTTCGAGCTCTAAGAAGAAGAATAAGTTTGAAAAGAATATGTGCCCCTATTGTATGAGGGATTTTCATCGAGAAGAGTCTTGTATGAAGAAAAAATTTGACTAGCTGACGACCCTTCTCAAGAAGAATAACATTGCTCTTCCACAAAGAGAAAGAAGCTTGATGATGGACCACAGACAGAAGATGATGAAAGGTTCCATGCCTTGAAGGCTAGCCTTACTCAGTCAACAACATATTTGACTGATTCGGGAGCATCCAACCACTTGGTTACCTCCAAAGAATCTTTCTCTACCCTCACACTATCGAAAGGGCCTAAAATTCACATGGGATATGATTCTCAAATTCTAGCAGAAGGAAGAGGTTCAGTTAAAACCAAGAATGGTGAGTTCAAAAATGTTCTCTATGTTCCCTCCCTCACAGCTAATTTGTTGTCTGTTTATCAGATAACTCATACAGGCTCTCCCAAGAGAGTTACATTTGAATGAGATCTAATTGAGATCATAGAAAAAGCTACTGGATATATCATAGTGAAAGGTATTGCAAATCATTCTATTAAAGCTTATGCATTCTCACATTTTTTACCTGTCTCACCTCCTACAGCTTTATTGCCTCATGCTAAAAACACCAGCAAGATTTGGTATGAGAGACTTGGCCATCTCAATTTCAAATATCTCCAACAACTCCTCAATGATAAAATGGTTGAAGGTTTTCCTCTCATCCAAAATTCTGCTGGAATATGTTCTGGTTGCTTGGTAGGTAAGCATTTATAGAAGAGGTACAAAGTTACGAAGGCACATAAAGCCGCCTCTATACTTGATGTGATACATAGTGATGTGGATGGACTTATGCCCACAAACTCCATTAATGGTTGTAGGTATTTCCTCACCTTTATTGATGATTGTTCTAGGTACTGATGGATCTACTTTATGAAACATAAATAAAAAGTTTTTAAGATTTTTAAAGTTTTTAAAGCTATGGTTGAGAATAGTTTGAGTAATAAAATCAAGTCCATAATATCTGATAAAGGAGGATATTACATCAAAAGAGAATTTCAGGATTACTGTGAATCATAGGGTATTCAAATGGAACACTCACTTCCATACAAACCACAGTTGAATGGTGTACCTGAGAGGAACAATAGATCACTGAAAGAGATGGAAACATGCATTATCCATGATAAGAATCTCTCTCCTTGTCTTTGGTAAGAAGTTGTAAACTGTGCTTCATATTTGTAGAACAAAGTGCCTCATAAATCAGTGGTTGGGGCCACTCCATTCGAAGCACTTCATGGGCATAATCTCAATGTCTCTCATTTGAGAGTTTTTGGATCCAAAGCTTGGGGCAGAATACCACTTGACAAGAGGAAGGCCTTCCAAGCCCAAAGTAGCGAATGTATTCTGCTGGGATATGCAGAAGATGGAAAAGCATACAAGTTGATGGAGGTTGCAACTAGGAAATGCTTCATTGAGCGGAGTGTTCAATTTGAAGAAATTCAGTTGTGTGATGTACCACCATCCAAATCACAAGAAGGTATAACCACTCTTCCTCTCATTTTTTATGATGATTATTTGTTACATGTTTTAGATTCAAATGAAGAGGATTAAGACCAAAATGATCATGTTATTGAGGTTGAACCTCATGATATTCTAGATCCAAATCCAGCATCCATTCCAAACCAAAGGCCTAAGCCTAGATGGGCTCAAAATATCATTGATGCAGCTGGGGATGGTGTTGGGAATCCATAAGACAGAAGGAGAACTAGGTCCCAGTATCAGAATGAGAATGTTGCACTCTCTATCACAGATTCATTCCCTACAGAGTGGCGCAACAAAATTTTGGGATGGTGCTACTTGATGATAGTGAATAATAAACCACTTCTCCCACATAAACAGAAAATTGATCATTCTCCACCTCTTTCATCTAGAAGAAACACACAGATTCATCAGTTCATAAGGACATTGACAAGTTCACATGCACAACTTCAGGATGTTGCTGCATAGAAGAATCATACTACTGCATAGAGCTACAAATTTGCAGCAGTGTTTTGACAAGTTATTTTTCTAAGGAGGAAGCTTCTTTTTTCTAAAGATAGCTTGTATTTTCCTGTTTCCTGCTTATTTTGAGTGAGGAGTTTCCCATGAGGTTTTCCCCTATTTCCTTAGCTTATTAAGCAACATTTTTTTATCTTTTAGATTGTATATGGGTGACTTTTGGCTTTGTTTCTAGGGCCCACAGTTTTCTAAGTTAAGATTCAGGGGGAGGTTAGGATTTATAATCCTCCCTTGACCAAACTGTCTATTAGATTATTTTAGCCTAACTTAGGAGTCTTTCATTAATTATTGGGTCCATTAGTACCATTGGGTCCACTTGGCCTAATGGGGCCACATGTACTAGTCACTAGAGTGTGGGGAACATCAATAGAGGCTAACTGAGACTAACTACACTTGCATGCATCAGTTTAGGTGCCTCCTAGGCCAATCCCTACATTTTAGGAGCCACTGGGACTCTCGGCATCAACCTCCTTCAGTTATTGGCAGTTGATAACTAGTTAAGCTTAGTTACATTCAGCTAGTTCTCCTCTAGTTCAATTGGCGCTAGTTATGCATGGCTCCATGTGGGAAGGTGCTAGTTCTCACCTACCACTGCAGTTATACTGGTTTAACTGATTATAATTGATGGATTGACTGAATTAGACATCTGGATTTAACTAATTGGACTCCGATAGTGATTTAGACATCTTTAGTAGCCATGCAGTCAGATACAGTCATATCCAGTTGGTAGATTCGAATTCATCCATAATGATTCGAATTCTTCCTTATGTAACACTGTTGTAACACTAGATGATGTAACGAAGATAATACTATAATTCTCTGAGAAATACTTGTCTATTTCTTGTGAGATTTGATTTGTTCAGTTTGTATAACTCATTCATCTTCACTACATAATAATTAAGAATCTGATTGCACTCATTGCTTGATGATCTAAATGGCACGATAATTATAACAAGTGTAACCTCCACAAAGGAGTTACAAAACCACCAAAGGGACTCAATAAACAAGTGGCACCCACCCAAACACCAAGGAAGCCCACTAAATCATGAATTAGGCTCAATTATACCAACATAGGTTAAAATAATCAAAAGTTGGGTTTGTTGTACAATGTTTGGGTGATCATCAACTAATAAAGCCACCAAGGAATAAATATGGACCAAGATCAACCAAACAAGTTCTAAAGTGCTAGGATTGTTCCCATTCCCCCTCACATTGTGGATCTAGGCCTCTTATACTCTTTTAGTGGTCCCCGATGTGCTAGTTGTTTTCATTAATTAATTATTTACAAAATAATAATAATGTCTCTAGGTCCTTAAAGACCCTTTTTTCGGCACCTTGTGCCACAATAATAAACAATTACAAATTACATATGTCTGGGGCTTAACACATAAGGAATTACGTACAGCTACTACATATTCTATTTCTGTTGTCAAATCTGCTAGAACTGACTATTTGCATGATCTCCTAGATATAGTTGCTAGTCCAAGAATCATTATGTATACAAAAGTGGACACCCTTGTTTCTTTGTCACCATCGAAGTCTGAATCAATGTACTCAATGAATGTGAAGTATTCCACCTTAGTGTACTTGATTCCAAAGTCTTAAGTCTCCTTTAAGTACCTTAGAACTCTTTTTATGGTATACCAGTGTCCTTCACAAGGTTTGTGCATGAATTCGTAAATAATGCTAGCAACATAAGTAATATATGGCTTGGTGGTTGTAAGGTAGATAAGGATTCCTACAATTTGTTGGTACTCGGTGTCATTCTCAAACTCTTGTCCTTCACTGGATGTGAGCTTCAACTTTTGTTCCATTGGAGTTGAGAGAGGGTTTCTTTTTTCATGCAAAATATGTTCAACAATTCTCCCACATAGTTTTTTTTTATATATGAATATGTACTTAGGATGTTGATTCACTTCAATTCCTAAGTAGTAATGAAGATGTCCTAGATCACTCATTTCAAATCCTTTCTTCAAATATTTATCTATGGATATTATATAACTTTCATTGTTCTTTGTCATCAAAAGATCATCTGCATACACCACAAGAAACACAACAAATCTTCCAACTTTATTCACAAACAATGGTGCGCTATCAAGATTATAGTGTTTGAAAATTAGCTTTAGAATATGCTCAGTTAGCTTTTCATACCATGCTCAAGGTGCTTGTTTTATACCTTACAATATTTTGACAAGTTTGCATACCTTGTATTCATGTCCATTCACAACAAAACCTTATAGTTGAGACATGAAGGAATTTTCTTTCAAGTCTCCATTCAAGAAAGTTGCTTTTACATCTATCTGATGAAATTTCCACCCATTTTGTGTATCCAAGGAGAGAAAATTGTGGATGGTAGCCCATTTTGTTGTGGGGGAGAATGCCTCTTCATAGTCAATTCCTTCTTTTTGTGAATATCCTTTCACCAGGAGCCTTGCTTTATTCTTGTCAAGTGAGCCATCTGATTTGTATTTTCTCTTGTATACCCACTTGCATTTAATTGGTTTGGTTCCGACGGGAGGATCAACCAACTTAAATGTTCCATTATTCATGAGTACATCATACTCATTTTACATGGATTCTTTCCACTAATCACATGCAACAACTTCTATAAAGGAAGTTGGTTGAAAATTAACAAATAAATTAAATTTACAATCAAATGAGACATCCATGTCATCACTTGAGTTATCTACTTCTACTCCATCTTCTTTTTTGGTTGAACTTCTTGTTCATGTCTTTCCAACTTCATCTGGACAGACACTTTCAAGTGTCTTCGTAGCCCATTTCAAAATATTCCTTGATGGTTCAGGTTGATCAGCTGGAGGTGCTTCATTCTCTTCAAGGATCAATCTTACAATCCTATTAATCACATCATCCAATTGAATTTCCTAAGTAGTCGAAACTTCTTCTTCATGACTTACTGAATGAGGGGGTGCTGGTGCTTCAAAAGGAAATTCCAAATATTGATCTTGATCCAAGATCAGGATCCCCCATTCAAGATGTGGAATTTCATTATCAGATTCCTAATATGTCTTTAGATGAGAAAACTTCTCCAAGCAATCATGTTCACTTTCAATAGACTTGTCAGTTTTATTAGTTTCAGTAAAAATGACATCTCTATAAACAACAAATTTCTTCTTTACCTCATCATAAAGACGATATGACTTGGAAGTGTCTGAATAACCCAAGAAAATGCATCTTTGACTTCTAGTATCAAGGCACAACAGGTGGAACAAAATACCCTGATATGCCTAACCAAAGGAAGGTGCCCAAAACACATTTCATGTGGATTCTTTCCTTCAAGATCATGAGATGGAATTCTATTTCTCAAATGTGTTTCACATACTACTGCACCACCCCAAAACATCAGTTTCACATTTTTGAAAAGCATCATTGACCGTGCTATATTCATTAATTTTCTATTCATCCTTTCTGCCATATCGTTTTATTGAGGATTGTAGGGAGCTGAAGTTTTATGTGCAATCCCATGTTTACAAAGACAATTTTTAAAATCATTAGAGGTGTATTCTTTACCATTATCATAACGAAATGTACCAATATGAGTTTGTACTTGATTTTCTATCCATGAATGAATGTTCTTGAATGTTTGAAATGCTTCAAATTTTGTCTTCAATAAGTATACCCAACACATTCTATAATACTAATCAACAAAGGTAATGAGGTACTTATTACCATTTGTAGAAGGAATTGGCACGGGGCCACATAAGTCAAAGTGAATCAACTCTAACCTTCTACATGCTATGAATTTAGTCTCTTGAAATGGTTACTTACAATGTTTGTCTAGTATGCACGCATCACATTTGTTATTTTACTTAGGAATGGTGGGAAAACCCTATACACTATTCTTTCTTAACAAACAAAGACTGTTGTAATTCAAATGACCAAATATAGCATGCCACAACAAACTGGATGACAGATTACCTTCTTCATACTAAGATGTGTAGGAAAAGTTTTAAACTCTTCCAGACGAGGCCCTCAACTTCAACAACCTTCCATCTTCATATTCGGTCATGATGACCTTGTTGTCAAAGGACTTCCTTATCTCTACAATTCCATCAAACCTGTGGATGGAATGGCCTTGATGTTGAATCTACACTAAGGACAACAAGATTCTCTACAACTCTACAAGATAGAGAACACTATTTAATGCAAAATCAGCGAACCTAGGAATCTTGAGCATGATTGCACCAATTCCCTTTGGTTTGAGGCTAATACACTATTCCATCTACAATGTCATTCAATTCTTCAAAACATTATTTCCTAAAATTCACGTGAGAAGTTGCATCAGTATCAAGTAGCCAACAATCTTTGTAAGATGACAGAGAAGTTATTGCATTCAGGGGCTTTACCATCCTCTTGGTTTTTATTTTGTCTTATTTGTTCTAATTGTGTCTTCCTTTGATGGAATCGCAAGGATCCCAACACCGAGCTTCATGTCCATTCTTCCCACATCGCTTGCACTTCACATATGATATTTTTCTTGAGTTGTTTTTGCTCCCTCTACCTATGAATTTTCTTCTTCCTCGTCCTCTTTTGTTGTTATCTCCCTTGTAAGGGTAATTAGACTGGTTCTTTTCTTTCTAAACAAATCAAAGAGATTCTCCACTAGACAAATCAAAGAGATTCTTCACCAGGCTCGCTTGTCTTCTTTCCAAAGGATTTTTCTTTGTGTGCAATCTTTTCTACCAGGATGTCAAAAGTGAACTTGTCCCTTGCCTATAGGGACTCAAGGTAGTTGGAGTGAGTTGGGTAGACTGATTTTACAATGATGCAAGTGGAAGGTTAGGTTTCATACCATATGCTTGGATCTTGTGCATGATTGCATTGATTTCATATGCAACTAGCATAGGATCGTTATCTTATAATTCCAAACTAAACAATTTTTACGTTAACTAAATCACCTCCATTTCAGAATGTGCGTCATACAAGTATTTTAATGTCTTTAATGCTTCAAAACAATATTTTGCAGGCATAATTTGTTGAACAATTTTAACATTAACTAAATCACCTCCATTTCAGAATGTGAGTCATACAAGTATTTTAATGTCTTTAATGCTTCAAAACAATATTTTGCAAGCATAATTTGTTGGCTCACCTCTTCATCTATAGTGGCAGCGTTCATTGCTAAAGCTTTCTTGTCTGTGGACAAGCAAACAACAAGTTATTTCTCATGTTGGAGGTTTTGGATCAGTGCTTATGATTGTATCTGCTTCTGTCTTAATTGTTTTTCCTTCACATGTCCCATCCCACGAGTCATTGTAAATTAACATACCTTTAATCTTCCCTGACCATTCTGGATAAGTGCTCTTTCCAATAAGGACAAAACCAACTATTAATGCCAATGAGTGCATCTTCTTTAATCTGGAACCTGCAACTTACACAATACTTTGAAGAAAAAATGGGACGCAGGTTTAAATTCCTGCTCCTTCGTTTACAAAATACAATATTTGATTATGCAGTTATCAAAATAATTCTGCAGCAGCTCTATATTCGATTCTGCAGCTCTATATAATTAATTCTAGAGTGTAATTACATTCAGTTACATATCATAGAGACCCTTATCTCTCTTTTAAATCTTCATCACATTTAAACTTTTAGCAGTATAATGACAAAAATACCACTCTTGTACAAAGATCTTGCAACATTAAGGATTTTGTAGCAGCATAAAGTCGATTACTTAATGGCAGGTCGGAGCAGTCTTTTGCATCTTTGATAGGATGAGGTCGCAATACTCTACTAAGGAGAGAGACCCCATTAGTGGCAAGATAAGGCAACTTCTTATATACGCAAAAATACAATGAAGAGGAGAAGGTTCACTAGGAGGAGAGTAAAATCCGCTCTAGAAAGAAGAGGCACTTCATGCAGCCGTTCAAAGCATATACTATTCAGGTTCACAGTTCCAATACACCATTCACATCATATACATCAGTAATGACTTTGTCTCACCCAACACAAATGAGTATTCATGTTGTCTGCAGCAATCACGAGCATCCTTGAACAATGAAACGTTGAGTATTCACATACAATTAATCCAATAGAGAACGCAACTCAAACATAGAAGTCACAGCTCTCAAAATACATCGCAGCTATCAAAATGCAATCTCATTTCTCAGAATACATCATCACCGCTTCAAATACTGCTTCAAGTTGTCAGCATTCGTTATCATGGCAGCATACACCATCATTCAGTTCCAACCACTAGAGGCATAGCTCAGCAATGAAGAGCCTCACTATTTAAAACCAGCCAAACACTAGGGTTCACGGATTGCGAGAGGTGTGTGGATACGCTGGTAGCTGAATGGATTGTTTGTTGTAAAGTGGGATAATGAAAATAGTGCTTATACCAAACTCGGTTTGCTGGGGAGAAAATGCATAGAGAATATAGTCACAAAACGCTAAGTACAAAAAAAAATTGCATAGGATTAATGATTAATGGGAGATGGATTCGCTTCACCCTTGGAGAGTTCCAAAATGAAGCTTCTATCTATGCATCAATTCATAAAAAAATGTGGAGTTTGAAAAGAAGTACCACTCTATATCTGAATTGTTTTTTTCAATGCAGAATATAATGCATATAGCAAGTAGGATGACAATATGGACGAGCGGAGGGAAGACTAGTGATTGGCAGGAAGCCAAAGAAGAATCTTGCAAGGGAAAAATGGATGGAGTACCGCTGTCAAGTGTATAACTCTTGAATTGCTTTATTACTTTGCAAATGCATTTATTTATACAACTCATAAGGTTGTTGGGATTCATCTACCAGCTGCCTTTTTGGTTTTTTTTATGACTATTCATCTTCTTCCACAAAAAGTATGAGAACATGGTTACCTACTTGCTTGGTATAGACATTAGGGTTAGAGTGGCATCTAGTGAAGCCAAAGTCAAGAAGGAATAGGTAATTTTTTTCATGCCAAGCTCGAAGAGGTTTGGTACCATGATAGAAAACTATGGTATCATCACATAGGTTGAACACATTAACAAAAAATACTCACACACATAGGTTTAATATCAATACATCGATATCCATGTGGTTAAAAACCTCAAAGAGGGAAAGAATCCATAGCCCCAATCAACATGGACACTTCACGATTATATTAAATGCACAAATAATAGATTACTTGAACATATCTC
Organism: Pseudotsuga menziesii; assembly: GCA_001517045.1. Taxonomy (NCBI): domain Eukaryota; kingdom Viridiplantae; phylum Streptophyta; class Pinopsida; order Pinales; family Pinaceae; genus Pseudotsuga; species Pseudotsuga menziesii. Next base: position 6,862 of record LPNX011069334.1, on the reverse strand, counting down.
ACCATATCTCACTATTGATTATTGACAACGTACACTCCACTATTTTAAAATAAAGATCGTGGACTAATTGAGTGTTAAGCTAATGATCAATTGTCATGAATATCAAGGAAATATCTAACTCATTATCTCACTCATGTGTAGGACATGATTGTGACTTCTAGATTAGTAAAGTACAAAAGCACACTTTGATATAATATTATATTAGACCAATTTAACTTTAACTAAGTCCTAGTGTATAAATATCCTAACATTACATGTCTAATAAAGTGACCTTAATGCCTTAAGCTATACAGTTTAAGGTTTTTGTTATTATTAGCTTTAAGGGTTTTGGACAAATAAAACCTCTTGAACTCTATATAATAGAGGTGAATCCCATTGTAATAATGCACAAATTATTCATAATATGAATGAGGGTCATCGCATAAATCTCTCTATGATGTAATCCTATCTAAGGTTGTTGGATCTTATATCATGGTGTTAAGTTAGAAGAGTGCCTATGACTAGTCATTCAGTGCCAACTGAAGGAGAATACGGTAGTCATTGTTCCATTGAACTTTAAAGCCACCATAGCAAGGGAAGAGAGTTTCTGTATTACTGAGAAATAGTTTCCAAGTTGAGTATACAATCATCATACTGAGCCACCACTTGTCTAATCCATTACATGATCAGGCATATATATTTGTAAAGAAGACACCATTTTTTTGTGAGCCACAAATTGAGCTACAACCCAAGTAAAGTTTCCACCATTTTTTTGGTTTGATACACCTCCAAATACATTGCCATCGTTAAAGATGCAACCAAATACATAGTTTCCACCATATGGATTTCTAACCAACAACCAATGTACAAGAATTGCAACCTATAATCATCCATGTAGCCACTAGAACAAATAATACAATCACCAAATCATCGTATATCCTCCAAACCAACACACAACCTCCAAATCATTGTATAACTGTAAACATTATTGCACAACCCATCAACGAAAATTGCATATATCCGCATGCATGTAGTTGTACACCAGCTCGCCACAATTGATGAATTATCTACAAGATCAAACAACATTCACAGGTGATAGTTTGAACTATATAACGGAAATTTATATTTAGTCGATTTGGGTTTCCATATCAAGCAAAGAACAAGGAGTTTCATATTTCTTTGTTTGGACATTATGGATGTGTCATTAGAAAAACAACATGGTTTCAATTTCCACACCTGGAAAGTAATATTTTTAGATACATTTGATGAATACAAGCATGTGGGGAATAGTAACAAGGATTAGGCAATCACCTACATATTCCAATAAATTACTAAAAGAGTTAAAATCTATGGTGGAGGAAGAGGATACCAAAGCTATTGAGCTTCAAACCACATCTCTTGCGCAAAAGGAAACTTTATGACTAAGTGTGAGATTTTTTCTTCCTCCCTTTTGCATAGCGTACCAATTCCATATCCTTCTCTACGCCTCCTTTGTAAGAATTCCCAAGTAAATACTTTATTTTTTTATTGCTAATGACTATGGAGTTTTTAGCTTCTAGGAAAACTTCTACCACCATTTTGGATTTTATAACTTAGTTGTGATAGAGATTTATATCCCAAACGTATTGAATCCTCTTCTATATTTTTGTCCTTGGATTAGACTAGAGAATCATCCTTGTCTTTTATCCGTAATGAATCCTATGTAGACAATCCACATAATTGCACTTTCCCCTTCAAAACCCAAAGAATTTGATTTCATCCATCCTTGATGCCATAAAGATTAAGTTGCTTGATCAACCACTTGATCTAAAGTATATAGTCCTTTCTCATGCATTATCTCTATCATCTCTTCAAGTAATATGATTAGATTTTAACACCCTAACCAAGGATCACCGCAATTCTGACTTGTTCTCCATTCCATATTCTATAGGCCCTATCCAATTTTTTATTAAAGGAAAATCTGATATGATGGCCTTCTAGCAGTTTGAGCCATTATTTATCTTCTTCCTTGGGTTCCTAATCCAATCCAACAAAGATCCACACCTAACGTATTTCCACATAATTTATTAATTGTTTTCATAAACTCACATATAAGGCTTTCCAAAATAAGTGTATATTTTGAAATATGTATCCTCATTTTGGCTTTGTTATATTTATCCATTTCAATAAAAGAATTCATTCATTTTCCTTGTTGCCTATCCATATAAATCTAAAAGACCACCCTCATGGCCTAAATGATCTGTGCACACATAAATTGATCAAAGATCACCCCCATGTACTTGAATTTAGATGAATCGTGTACATATAAGTGTATCAAATTCCACCCCAATGTCCTTAAAATTTTATCTCAAATGGATTGGATCCATTGCTGAGAATTGAGGGTTTTTATTGGATCCATGGGGTCACATTGAGGTAATATTCAAACACGTGGTTTCACTTTGAGAGATAATATTAAATTTCTTCGTGTGCACACATAAGTGGATTTCCTACGAGGGCATTTCTTGAAGCCATAAGATCACCTTGAGGTAGTGGTTGAACATGTGATTGAACCTAGAGAGATTAGGTTAAAGAATCTCATGGCCCATGCTCACATAAATAGATCAAATCCCACCCTTGTTTCCTTTATATTTTTATCCCAAAGGGGTTGGATCCATTGGTGTTGAGTAATAAGTTTTTCACTAATGGGAAAGTTTCACTTCCTACAAGGGATTTCCCTAGAGGCATGGGGTCACATAGAGGTAGTGGTCAAATATGTGATTGCACCAATATATATTATATTAAGTGATCTCATGACCCATTCATAGATAAGTGGATAAAATCCCACCCCATTGTTCTTCAAATTTTAAGAGGGTTTGCACAAGCAGACATGATACATACCTGAGTTATCTCCCCACAAGGTATGGGACGTCATGAGTTTGGCTCTCAATATCTCGTCAAGGTTAGGCTCCATAATAAGGGTAAAAAAATTACCCTAGTTACCACTTTTCAATGGCAATGAAGTCTCTACGGGTATGAATGTTCAAATATGATTTTTCCAATGATTGATTACATATGATTTGTTTGATAAGAGTCTAGGTTGAATGATAACATTATTTGATGTTACTTCAAGAACCAATAATCCAATTTGTTGATTTATGCAAGTATTGATTATGTTTGAGTGATGAGTATTTGAAAATAATTAAGTGGTGTAACTTTACTTGCAATTATTGGACCATGTCATACCTTAGCTTCGTAGAGGTACATGTACTATAACTAAAGTAGTGTGTATCCCTTGGACACATTACAACCTTTGGGGAGGTGGTGTTTTATGCTAATTCTATGCTTACTCTATTGAAGCTTCTTTGAGATGTTGTATGGTGATTATTGACTCCTATCATTCAAATTTATTTCTTCTTATCATACATAAATTAAATCACTTTCAATAAAAATATTTTGTTAGATAAATGCACCTTGACTTGATACCAATTATTGGGTTTCCAATGGGATTGATTAACAAACTTATTGTCCTTTAATTATGGGCACTGGATAAACAACATGGCTTTATTTTTACTACAACAAGTGATAGGAAAATGTAATGTAATGGTGTTAAATAATATTGGAATATAGGTAGTAATGTGGTTACAAAAGAACACAAATGCTTCAAGGAAAGAGTATTTGCACAACCATTGCAACAAAATTCCAAGAGTGCGCAATATACCAATAAAATAATAGTAATGCATAAGTGAAATTTGTATAATAAAACACAAATTATTAAACTTTATTTTCAACAAATTGGACATCATGGGAAACTTGTTAGGAAATTCCCCTTATTTTGAGAATGGTACCTAGGGTAATATGTTTTGTTGTAGTTTTTGCAACTTAACCTAGTGGGAACATCGAGTGAGGAACACAATATCCATAGAGGAAATCAGTCCAAGGACTTGATCCCGTGACTTCCTTATTGCAATTTACAACAATCAATCACTTGAGCCCTCCCATCAAGCTAACAATTTATGAATTTATTTATGTAAATATGATTTTAATCATAAACAATTGAATCAAATAAATAATTATCATAAAATAAAATTTCATAAACACTTAGACTTGATAAACCAATAAATCCTATTGTCAATATAAGAATTGATATTTAGGAGACGAGATTATAACACCATAAGATAATTATTATATGCTCAAATCATGTAGGATGGAGACCCAAAGGAAAAAAAAAAGATAGAATTTGCTAAGAGAGTATAGTACATGTAAGTGCATTTACACGAGTACATATATATTTATACGTTAACTTGGTGACCAAAATGAATAATGAAGGTTGTCTTTAATAGTTATCCTCATGTAAAATGAAAAATGATTATTGCCAAAAAAATTTCAAAATCCATCAAATGTGTCGACTTGGTAGGATTTGATTACCAATGCCTTTTCTAGGTCGACTTAATCAACTTTCATCAATTAAATTACCATCTATACAACTCCTCTAATTTATTTGGTGTCACTAATGTGCTTCAATGTGATTCATTGCTCTATCACTAAGCTGGTGTGGTGTGGTGTTTGACTAATTAGTGACACCAAATGGGTATGACATTGTAGGTGATCAAACATTATAGCTTCAACCATCCCATACATGAACCCGAGACCTTGATTTTAAAATGAAAAATGTGTTATATTAACATAACATGGTCATATCTAACCACTTCAAGGCTCTATCCTTCTTGTATATAAAGTTGGACCATATGAACAATAAATAAGACGAATCATTCTTTTTGTATGGGTTGGGGTCATATAACTCTAATCTATAATACATAGTAAAGTGGGTTTTTTTCTCTTTGGGGCACCAATAGTGGGGAAGGAAATTATCATTTTCCTCTTGAAATTCAACCATGTTGAAGTCACTACAAATCAATGAGCTAGATTTAGGTGATTCTTGAATATTCATTGCTAAAGTCATTCCAACACACAATCCATAAATATTATCAACCAAGACTATTCATATCTAATTGAATAGGCACAAATAACTCTATAAATTGGGTAGAGTTCCTAATCCATAATGTAATTGGTAAGTATAAGGAATAAAATCACCTATGACATCATATTTTCCATCTTCATGAGATAAAGTATATTTTGTAAGGGGTGAATCCACGGACCTGGGTAACACTTTTTGGCAAACGCATCTTGCAAAAAACCAAAGAAAGTACCTCGGTCGAGGGCTTGTTAAGCCCTAGACCGAGGTTTTTTTAAGCCCTCGGTCGAGGTATTTATTAACCCTCGGTCGAGGTATTATAACCTTGACCGAGGGTTAATAAATACCTCGACCGAGGTATAAACCTCGGTCGAGGTATGAACCTCGGTCGAGGTATGAACCTCGGTCGAGGTACGTTTTTCAAAAAAAATTATAAAAAGGGGCCGCGGGGGCCCCAATTGTCATTTTCAATCACTCGACCGAGGGACAGAGCTCGACCGAGGGATAGCGAACTCGAACGAGGGACAGCGACCATCGCCCCAAAAGCAACCCATCCTTATCACAATGTCGAAGCAAAGAGGTAACATTTTTCAATTTAAATTTNCGACCGAGGTACGTTTTTCAAAAAAAATTATAAAAAGGGGCCGCGGGGGCCCCAATTGTCATTTTCAATCACTCGACCGAGGGACAGAGCTCGACCGAGGGATAGCGAACTCAACCGAGGGACAGCGACCATTGCCCCAAAAGCAACCCATCCTCATCACAATGTCGGAGCAAAGAGGTAACATTTTTCAATTGAAATTGAAATTTTTTGTTTATAAATTTATAAAATTTGATAAATGTATATTTTTATAATTTTGTTTTAAAATTGAGTAAATGTATGTTTTTATAGTTTTGTTTTCAAATTTAGTAAATTTATATTTTTATAATTTTCATGTTTAAAATGTGTACCGGCAAGCATAAATG
>LPNX011069287.1:0-10620 GCA_001517045.1 Pseudotsuga menziesii | reverse complement strand
CATGCACTCTTATTTTCCAAATGCGGATTTAAATCTATGATTAAATTTTAATTTTGAGAAATTAGTTAAACGTGAAACTTCGTTGTGCGGTTTTGCTAAGCTTGGGCTTAAAGGGGGTGAAAATATTTTGGAATGTCTCAAAAGTTTGCATGCACGCTTGTTGATCAAATTGGCATCCAAATTTATGATCCAATTTAAATTGTAAGAAACTGCTCGAAAGGGAAACTCCGTCGTGCGGTTTCAACAGGGTTGGGCTTAAAGGGGGTCAAAATAGTTTGAAATGTCGCGAAAGTTTACGTGCATGCTTGTCTATCCAATATGCATCCAAACATATTATCAGGTTTAAATTCTAAGAATTTGGTCAAAGCTGAGACTGCATCATGCAGTTTTTTTAGGGTTTGGCTTAAAGATGGCGAAAATAGCTCTCAACATCGTGAAAGTTGGAATGCACTCTTATTTTCCAAATGCGGATTTAAATCTATGATTAAATTTTAATTTTGAGAAATTAGTCAAACGTGAAACTTCGTTGTGCAGTTTTGCTAAGGTTGGGATTAAAGGGGGTGAAAATATTCTTGAATGTCTGAAAAGTTTGCATGCACGCTTGTTGATCAAATTGGCATCCAAATTTTTGATCAAATTTAAATTCTAAGAAATTGCTCGAAAGGGAAACTCCGTCGTGCGGTTTCAAACGGGTTGGGCTTAAAGGGGGTCGAAATAGCTTGAAACGTCGCGAAAGTTGGCGTGCATGCTTGTCTATCAAATATGCATCCAAACATATGATCAGGTTTAAATTCTAAGAATCTGGTCAAAGCTGAGACTGCATCATGCATTTTTGTTAGAGTTTGGCTTAAAGATGGGAAAAATAGCTCTCAACGTCGTGAAAGTTGGCATGCACTCTTATTTTCCAAATGCGGATTTAAATCTATGATTAAATTTTAATTTTGAGAAATTTGTCAAACGTGAAACTTCGTTGTGCGGTTTTGCTAAGGTTGGGCTTAAAGGGGGTCAAAACAGCTTGAAACGTCGCGAAAGTTGGCGTGCATGCTTGTCTATCCAATATGCATCCAAACATATGATCAGGTTTAAATGCTAAGAATCTGGTCAAAGCTGAGACTGCATCATGCATTTTTGTTAGAGTTTGGCTTAAAGATGGGAAAAATAGCTCTCAACGTCGTGAAAGTTGGCATGCACTCTTATTCTCCAAATGCGGATTTAAATCTATGATTAAATTTTAATTTTGAGAAATTAGTCAAACGTGAAACTTCGTTGTGCGGTTTTTCTAAGGTTGGGCTTAAAGCGGGTGAAGATATTTTGGAATGTCTCAAAAGTTTGCATGCACGCTTGTTGATCAAATTGGCATCCAAATTTATGATCAAATTTAAATTCTGAGAAACTGCTCTAAAGGGAAACTCCGTCGTGCGATTTCAATAGGGTTGGGCTTAAAGGGGGTCAAAACAGCTTGAAACATCGCGAAAGTTGGCGTGCATGCTTGTCTATCCAATATGCATCCAAACATATGATCAAGTTTAAATTCTAAGAATCTGGTCAAAGCTGAGACTGCATCATGCAGTTTTGTTAGGGCTTGGCTTAAAGATGGCGAAAAAAGCTCTCAACATCGTGAAAGTTGGCATGCACTCTTATTTTCCAAATGCGGATTTAAATCTATGATTAAATTTTAATTTTGAGAAATTAGTCAAATGTGAAACTTCATTGTGCAGTGTTGCTAATATTGGGCTTAAAGGGGGTGAAAATATTTTGGAATGTGTCAAAAGTTTGCATACACGCTTGTTGATCAAATTGGCATGCAAGTTTATGATCAAATTTAAATTCTAAGAAACTGCTCAAAAGGGAAACTCCGCCGTGTGGTTTCAACAGGGTTGGGATTAAAGGGGGTCAAAATAGCTTGAAACGTCGCGAAAGTTGGCGTGCATGCTTGTCTATCCGATATGCATCCAAACATGTGGTCAGGTTTAAATTCTAGGAATCTGGTCAAAGCTGAGACTGTATCATGCAGTTTTGTTAGGGTTTCGCTTAAAGATGGCGAAAATAGCTCTCAACATCGTGAAAGTTGGCATGCACTCTTATTTTCCAAATGCGGATTTAAATGTATGATTAAATTTTAATTTTGAGAAATTAATCAAACGTGAAACTTCGTTGTGCGCTTTTGCTAAGTTTGGGCTTAAAGGGGGTGAAAATATTTTGGAATGTCTGAAAAGTTTGCATGCACGCTTGTTGATCAAATTAGCATCCTAATTTATGATCAAATTTAAATTCTAAGAAACTGCTCGAAAGGGAAACTTCGTCGTACGGTTTCAATAGGGTTGGGCTTAAAGGGTGTCAAAATAGCTTGAAACGTCGCGAAAGTTGGCGTGCATGCTTGTCTATCCAATATGCATCCAAACATATGATCAGGTTTAAATTCGAAGAATCTGGTCAAAGCTGAGACTGCATGATGCAGTTTTGTTAGGGTTTGGCTTAAAGATGGCGAAAATAGCCCTCAACATCGTTAAAGTTGGCATGCACTCTTATTTTCCAAATGCGGATTTAAATCAATGATTAAATTTTAATTTTAAGAAATTAGTCAAACGTGAAACTTCGTTGTGCGGTTTTGCTAAGGTTGGGCTTAAAGGGAGTGAAAATATTTTGGAATGTCTCAAAAGTTTGCATGCACGCATGTTGATCAAATTGGCATCCAAATTTACGATCAAATTTAAATTCTAAGAAACTGCTCGAAAGGGAAACTCCGTCATGTGGTTTCAAGAGGGTTGGCCTTAAAGGGGGTCAAAATAGCTTGAAACATCACGAAAGTTGGTGTGCATGCTTGTCTATCCAATATGCATCCAAACGTATGATCAGGTTTAAATTCTAAGAATCTGGTCAAAGCTGAGACTGCATCATGCAGTTTTGTTAGGGTTTGTCTTAAAGATGGCGAAAATAGCTCTCAACATTGTGAAAGTTGGCTTGCACTCTTATTTTCCAAATGCGGATTTAAATCTATGATTAAATTTTAATTTTGAGAAATTAGTCAAACGTGAAACTTCGTTGTGTGGTTTTGCTAAGGTTGGGCTTAAAGAGGGTGAAAATCTTTTGGAATGTCTCAAAAGTTTGCATGCACGCTTGTTGATCAAATTGGCATCCAAATTTATAATCAAATTTAAATTCTAGGAAACTGCTCTAAAGGGAAACTCCGTTGTGCGCTTTCAACAGGGTTGGCCCTAAAGGTGGTCAAAATAGCTTGAAACGTCGCGAAAGTTGGCATGCATGCTTGTCTATCCAATATGCATCCAAACATATGATCAGGTTTAAATTCTAAGAATCTGGTCAAATCTTAGAATGGATCACGCAGTTTTGTTAGGGTTTGGCTTACAGATGGCGAAAATAGCTCTCAACATCATGAAAGTTGGCATGCACTCCTATTTTCCAAATGCGGATTTAAATCTATGATTAAATTTTAATTTTCAGAAATTAGTCAAACGTGAAACTTCATTGTGCGGTTTTGCTAAGGATGGGCTTAAAGGGGGTGAAAATATTTTGGAATGTCTCAATATTTTGCATGCACGCTTGTTGATCAAATTGGCATCCAAATTTATGATCAAATTTCAACTCTAAGAAACTGCTTGAAAGGGAAACTCCGTCGTGCGGTTTTAACAGGGTTGGGTCTAAAGGGGGTCAAAATAGCTTGAAACGTCGCGAAAGTTGGCGTGCATGCTTGTCTATCCAATATGCATCCAAACATATGATCAGGTTTAAATTCTAAGTATCTGGTCAAAGCTGAGACTACATCATGCAGTTTTGTTAGGGTTTGGCTTAAAGATGGCGAAATTAGCTCTCAACATCGTGAAAGTTGGCATGCACTCTTATTTTCCAAATGCGGATTTAAATCTATGACTAAATTTTAATTTTGAGAAATTAGTCAAACGTGAAACTTCGTTGTGCGGTATTGCTAAGGTTGGGCTTAAAGGGGGTGTAAATATATCGGAATGTCTCAAAAGTTTGCATGCACGCTTGTTGATCAAATTGGTATCCAAATTTATGATCAAATTTAAACTCTAAGAAACTGCTCGAAAGGGAAACTCCGTCGTGCGGTTTCAATAGGGTTGGGATTAAAGGGGGTCAAAATAGCTTGAAACGTTGCGAAAGTTGGTGTGCATGCTTGTCTATCCAATATGCATCCAAACATATGATCAGGTTTAAATTCTAAGAATCTGGTGAAAGCTGAGACTGCATCATGCAGTTTTGTTAGGGTTTGGCTTAAAGATGGCGAAAATAGCTCTCAACATTGTGAAAGTTGGCATGCACTCTTATTTTCCAAATGGGGATTTAAATCTATGATTAAATTTTAATTTTGAGAAATTAGTCACACGTGAAACTTCGTTATGCGGTTTTGCTAAGGTTTGGCTTAAAGTCGGTGAAAATATTTTGGAATGTCTCAAAAGTTTTCATGCACGCTTGTTGATCAAATTGGCATCCAAATTTATGCTCAAATTTAAACTCTAAGAAACTGCTCGAAAGGGAAACTCCGACGTACGGTTTCAACAGGGTTGGGCTTAAAGGGTGTCAAAATAGCTTGAAACGTCGTGAAAGTTGGCGTGCATGCTCGTCTATCGAATATGCATCCAAACATATGATCAGGTTTAAATTCTAAGAATCTGGTTAAAGTTGCGTATGCATCATGCAGTTTTGTTAGGGTTTGGCTTAAACATGGTGAAAATAGCTCTCAACATCGTGAAAGTTGGCATGCACTCTTATTTTCCAAATGCGGATTTAAATCTATGATTAAATTTTAATTTTGAGAAATTAGTCAAACATGAAACTTCGTTGTGCGATTTTGCTAAGGTTGGGCTTAAAGGGGGTCAAAATATTTTGGAATGTTTCAAAAGTTTGCATGCACACTTGTTGATCAAATTGGCATCCAAATTTATGGTCAAATTTCAACTCTAAGAAACTGCTCGAAAGGGAAACTCCGTCGTGCGGTTTCAACAGGGTTGGGCTTAAAGGGGGTCAAAATAGCTTGAAACGTCTCGAATGTTGGCGTGCATGGTTGTCTATCAAATATGCATCCAAACATATGATCAGGTTTAAATTCTAAGAATCTGGTCAAAGCTGAGACTGCATCATGCAGTTTTGTTAGGGTTTGGCTTAAGGATGGCGAAAATAGCTCTCAACATCGTGAAAGTTGGCATGCACTCTTATTTTCCAAATGCGGATTTAAATCTATGATTAAATTTTAATTTTGAGAAATTAGTCAAACGTGAAACTTCGTTGTGCGGTTTTGCTAAGGTTGGGCTTAAAGGGGATGAAAATATTTTGGAATGTCTCAAAAGTTTTCATGCACACTTGTTGATCAAATCGCCATCGAAATTTATGATCAAATTTAAATTCTAAGAAACTGCTCGAAAGGGAAACTCCGTCGTGCGGTTTCAACAGGGTTGGGCTTAAAGGGGGTCGAAATAGCTTGAAACGTCGTGAAAGTTGGCGTGCATGCTTGTCTATCCAATATGCATCCAAACATATGATCAGGTTTAAATTCTAAGAATCTGGTCAAAGCTTAGACTGCATGATGCAGTTTTATTAGGGTTTGGCTTAGATATGGCGAAAATAGCTCTCAACATCATGAAAATTAGCATGCACTCTTATTTTCCAATTGCAGATTTAAATCTATGATTAAATTTTAATTTTGAGAAATTAGTCAAACGTGAAACTTCGTTGTGCGGTTTTGCTAAGGTTGGGCTTAAAGGGGGTGAAATTATTTTGGAATGTCTCAAAAGTTTGCATGCACGCTTGTTGATCAAATTGGCATCCAAATTTATGATCAAATTTAAACTCTAAGAAACTGCTCGAAAGGGAAACTCCGTCCTGCGGTTTCAACAGGGTTAGGCTTAAAGGGGGTCAAAATAGATTGAAACGTCATGAAAGTTGGCGTGCATGCCTGTCTATCCAATATGCATCCAAACATATGATCATGTTTAAATTCTAAGAATCTGGTCAAAGATGAGACTGCATCATGCAGTTTTGTTAGGGTTTGGCTTAAAGATGGCGAAAATAGCTCTCAACATCATGAAACTTGGCATGCACTCTTATTTTCCAAATGGGGATTTAAATCTATGATTAAATTTTAATTTTGAGAAATTAGTCAAACGTGAAACTTCGTTGTGCGGTTTTGCTAAGGTTTGATTTAAACTGGGTGAAAATATTTTGGAATGTCTCAAAAGTTTGCATGCACGCTTGTTGATCAAATTGGCATCCAAATTTATGATCAAATTTAATTTCTAAGAAACTGCTCGAAAGGGAAACTCCGTCATGCGGTTTCAACAGGGTTGGGCTTAAAGAGTGTCAAAATAGCTTCAAACCTCGCGAAAGTTGGCATGCATGCTTGTCTATCCAATATGCATCCAAACATATGATCAGGTTTAAATTCTAAGAATCTGGTCAAAGCTGAGACTGCTTCATGCAGTTTTGTTAGGGTTTGGCTTAAAGATGGCGAAAATAGCTCTCAACATCGTGAAAGTTGGCATGCATTCTTATTTTCAAAATGCGGATTTAAATCTATGATTAAATTTTAATTTGGAGAAATTAGTCAAACGTGAAACTTCGTTGTGCAGTTTTGCTAAGGTTAGGCTTAAAGGGGGTGAAAATATTTTGGAATGTCTCAAAAGTTTGCATGCACGCTTGTTGATCAAATTGGCATCCAAATTTATGATCAAATTTAAACTCTAAGAAACTGCTCGAAAGGGAAACTCCGTCATGTGGTTTCAACAGGGTTGGCCTTAAAGGGGGTCAAAATAGCTTGAAACATCACGAAAGTTGGTGTGCATGCTTGTCTATCCAATATGCATCCAAACATATGATCAGGTTTAAATTCTAAGAATCTGGTCAAAGCTGAGACTGCATCATGCAGTTTTGTTAGCGTTTGGCTTAAAGATGGCGAAAATAGCTCTCAACATCGTGAAAGTTGGCATGCACTCATATTTTCCAAATGTGGATTTAAATCTATGATTAAATTTTAATTTGGAGAAATTAGTCAAACGTGAAACTTCATTGTGCGGTTTTGCTAAGGTTGGGCGTAAAGGGGGTGAAAATATTTTGGAATGTCTCAAAAGTTTGCATGCACGCTTGTTGATCAAATTGGCATCCAAATTTATGATCAAATTTAATTTCTAAGAAACTGCTCGAAAGGGAAACTCCGTCGTGCGGTTTCAACAGGGTTGGGCTTAAAGGGTGTCAAAATAGCTTCAAACCTCACGAAAGTTTTCATGCATGCTTGTCTATCCAATATGCATCCAAACATATGATCAGGTTTAAATTCTAAGAATCTGGTCAAAGCTGAGACTGCTTCATGCAGTTTTGTTAGGGTTTGGATTAAAGATGGCGAAAATAGCTCTCAACATCGTGAAAGTTGGCATGCATTCTTATTTTCCAAATGCGGATTTAATTCTATGATTAAATTTTAATTTGGAGAAATTAGTCAAACGTGAAACTTCGTTGTGCGGTTTTGCTAAGGTTGGGCTTAAAGGGGGTGAAAATATTTTGGAATGTCTCAAAAGTTTGCATGCACGCTTGTTGATCAAATTGGCATCCAAATTTATGATCAAATTTAAATTCTAAGAAACTGTTCGAAAGGGAAACTCCGTCGTGCGGTTTCAACAGGGTTGGGCTTAAAGGGGGTCAAAATAACTGGAAAGGTCACGAAAGTTGGCGTGCAAGCTTGTCTATCCAATATGCATCCAAACATATGATGAGGTTTAAATTCTAAGAATCTGGTCAAAGCTGAGACTGCATCATGCAGTTTTGTTAGGGTTTGGCTTAAAGATGGCGAAAATAGCTCTCAACATCGTGAAAGTTGGCATGCACTCTTATTTTCCAAATGCGGATTTAAATCTATGACTAAATTTTAATTTTGAGAAATTAGTCAAACGTGAAACTTCGTTGTGCGGTTTTGATAAGGTTGGGCTTAAAGGGGCTGAAAATATTTTGGAATGTCTCAAAACTTTGCATGCACGCTTGTTGATCAAATTGGCATCCAAATTTATGATCAAATTTAAATTCTAAGAAACTGTTCGAAAGGGAAACTCCGTCATGCGGTTTGAACAGGGTTGGGCTTAAAGGGGGTCAAAATAACTGGAAAGGTCACGAAAGTTGGCGTGCAAGCTTGTCTATCCAATATGCATCCAAACATATGATGAGGTTTAAATTCTAAGAATCTGGTCAAAGCTGAGACTGCATCATGCAGTTTTGTTAGGGTTTGGCTTAAAGATGGCGAAAATAGCTCTCAACATCGTGAAAGTTGGCATGCACTCTTATTTTCCAAATGCGGATTTAAATCTATGACTAAATTTTAATTTTGAGAAATTAGTCAAACGTGAAACTTCGTTGTGCGGTTTTGATAAGGTTGGGCTTAAAGGGGCTGAAAATATTTTGGAATGTCTCAAAACTTTGCATGCACGCTTGTTGATCAAATTGGCATCCAAATTTATGATCAAATTTAAATTCTAAGAAACTGTTCGAAAGGGAAACTCCGTCATGCGGTTTGAACAGGGTTGGGCTTAAAGGGGGTCAAAATAACTGGAAAGGTCACGAAAGTTGGCGTGCAAGCTTGTCTATCCAATATGCATCCAAACATATGATGAGGTTTAAATTCTAAGAATCTGGTCAAAGCTGAGACTGCATCATGCAGTTTTGTTAGGGTTTGGCTTAAAGATGGTGAAAATATCTCTCAACATCGTGAAAGTTGGCATGCACTCTTATTTTCCAACTCCGGATTTAAATCTATGATTAAATTTTAATTTTGAGAAATTAGTCAAACGTGAAACCTCGTTGTGCGGTTTTGCTAAGGTTGGGCTTAAAGGGGGTGAAAATATTTTGGAATGTCTCAAAAGTCTGCATGCACGCTTGTTGATCAAATTGGCATCCAAATTTATGATCAAATTTAAACTCTAAGAAACTCCTCGAAAGGGAAACTCCGTCGTGCGGTTTCAAAAGGGTTGGGCTTAAAGGGGGTGAAAATAGCTTGAAACGTCTCGAAAGTTGGCGTGCATGCTTGTCTATCCAATATGCATCCAAACATATGATCAAGTTTAAATTCCAAAAATATTTTCAAAGCTGAGACTGCATCATGCAGTTTTGTTAGGGTTTGGCTTAAAGATGGCGAAAATAGCTCTCAACATCGTGAAAGTTGTCACGAACTCTTATTTTCCAAAAGCAGATTTAAATCTATGATTAAATTTTAATTTTGAGAAATTAGTCAAACGTGAAACTTCGTTGTGTGGTTTTGCTAAGGTTGGGCTTAAAGGGGGTGAAAAGACTTTGGAATGTCGGAAAAGTTTGCATGCACGCTTGTTGATCAAATTGGAAGCCAAATTCATGATCAAATTGGCATCGAAATTTATGATCAAATTTAAATTCTAAGAAACTGCTCAAAAGGGAAACTTCGTCGTGCAGTTTCAATAGGGTTAGGCTTAAAGGGGGTCAAAATAGCTTGGAACGTCGCGAAAGTTGGCGTGCATGCTTATGTATCCAATATGCATCCAAACATATGATCAAGTTTAAATTCCAAAAATATTTTCAAAGCTGAGACTGCATCATGCAGTTTTGTTAGGGTTTGGCTTAATGATGATGAAAATAGCTCTCAACATCGTGAAAGTTGGCATGCACTCTTATTTTCCAAATGCGGATTTAAATCTATGATTAAATTTTAATTTTGAGAAATTAGTCAAACGTGAAACTTCGTTGTGCGGTTTTGCTAAGGTTGGGCTTAAAGGGGGTGAAAATATTTTTGAATGTCTCAAAAGTTTTCATGCACCCTTGTTGATCAAATTGCCATCCAAATTTATGATCAAATTTAAATTCTAAGAAACTGCTCGAAAGGGAAACTCCGTCGTGCGGTTTCAACAGGATTGGGCTTAAATGGGGTTAAAATAGCTTGAAACGTTGCGAAAGTTGGCGTGCATGCTTGGCTATCCAATATGCATCAAAACATATGATCAGGTTTAAATTCTAAAAATCTTGTAAGAGCTGAGACTGCATCATGCAGTTTTGTTAGGGTTTGGCTTAAAGATGGAGAAAATAGCTCTCAACATCGTGAAAGTTGGAATGCACTCTTATTTTCCAAATGCGGATTTAAATCTATAATTAAATTTTAATTCCGAGAAACTAGTCAAACATGAAACTTCGTTGTGCGGTTTTGCTAAGGTTGGGCTTAAAGGGGGTGAAAATGTTTTGGAATGTCTCAAAAGTTTGCATGCACGCTTGTTGATCTAATTGGCATCCAAATTTATGATCAAATTTAAATTCTAAGAACTGCTCGAAAGGGAAACTCCGTCGTGCGGTTTCAACACGGTTGGGCTTAAAGGGGGTCAAAATAGCTTGAAACGTCACGAAAGTTGGCGTGCATGCTTGTCTATCCAATATGCATCCAAACATATGATCAGGTTTAAGTTCTAAGAATCTGGTCAAAGCTGAGACTGCATCATGCAGTTTTGTTAGGGTTTGGCTTAAATATGGGAAAAATAGCTCTCAACGTCGTGAAAGTTGGCATGCACTCTTATTTTCCAAATGCGGATTTAAATCTATTATTAAATTTTAATTTTGAGAAATTTGTCAAACGTGAAACTTCGTTGTGCG
>LPNX011069285.1:5927-20356 GCA_001517045.1 Pseudotsuga menziesii | reverse complement strand
TCTCAAACGGGAGTTAAGCACGAGGCAGTGTGAGCGGTTATCGATTGGGATGAACCCTAGTCATAACTGAGTAGCACCAGAGATATTTCCAGGATTGTATTCGTATTTGGGGGCTCCTTTGAGAGTTTCGGGATTTGCTACCCTGCCCATATGGTCAATCCCACCTGCGACTGTCTGCCTAAGCTTTGATTATATTGAGGTGACCTTAGTGACCTTACCTAGGATATCGAGGGGGTACTTGTAGAGGTTATTCTGCAGGTGTCCCGACCAGGTTGGGGTCGGACATCATAGTCGCTTTACACGTTGAAGCTGAGGGCCAAAATAATTGGTTACGTACCTCCGCTTGTTGTGTATGGGAGTCTCAGGCCTCTCCTAGGCAGGACATACCTGCTTCATTCAGGAGCTCACTTATCCAGCCCTTGTGTGCTTGCATTTGGCTTTAGATTTTATTAGTGATTTCTCTATGCATGCTAGTTGGCCTAGGGTTTACGTAAATAGAGAGTCTTTGCTATTTTTTGAGTCATTGTGGATTCGAGTGCGGTTTTGCACCGTTCTCGTCGGTTAGCAGGACTTTCGCCTTCTACTTCTCCTCCTCCTTTGGGAGAGAGACCTAGACAGTCCAGTCGGACTATGTCACACACTGATTCACACACCATGGAGGATCATTCAGAGACTATCCCTGAACCACCTCCTCCCATTCCTATTGACGATGGGGAATTTACTCCTACATACAATCCTTCACCTGACCTAGCTAAGTTCGGTCCTGTGATTTCCCAGATAGGATCTTTGCATGATAGACCTACTCACCCTAGGGCTGATTCCCCGTTGACACATTACCGGTATGGAATGTCGGAAGATGCCGAGACTCACTTTGAACCTGCCAGCACTAGCTACGGTAGTTATGCTACGACTGGTTTTCCTATGCATGATTTGACATTTCATGTCGAATCTGACTTCGAGCCTAGCACTATGCTTGGGGGAAATCCCATTCCTTACCTTGCGGAGAGGTTTGGGAGTACTAGTCACATTGCACCTTCCGTCCCAGTGGTGGAAGCTACATCTCATCTCCCTCCTAGGTCTAGGGTTAGTAATCCGATTAGGATACCAGGTCCGAGATGGGTGACGATAGGCGGTAGTACATATCTTATTATTGAGATTCCTTCATCCTCGATTCCGAGTTCTTCAAATGTACATCCTCCATCTTATTCATGTGGTCCTTCGAGCCGATATATGGCTATGAGTCAGGTCCATACTGCGGTTACTAGGCCTATTGTGTCTCAAGTTCATATACCACCCGCTGCTTCAGGAGGCTATATTCACGCTTCTAGTGGTCAGCTTGTTACGTCATGGGTGTATATACCTACTTCTGGTATGTATGTTTCCCCCTTCCGGAGCTTATCTTCCTACCTACGGAGTGTCCCATGGGACATCGCATGCGATGACCTATGGACCTTATTACGGGAACCAGTATGGACAGGTTTCTTCACCTTACGGAGGCGGGTATCAACAACCTGCTTACTCTCCTAATTATGGCTTCGTAGCTCCTACTAGTCAAGTTCCACCTTACTATGGTACTTCCACATCACCCTATACGGGTCAGATAGGAGGAGGACACTATGGCCAAGGCCATGGTGGTGCTCAAACCTATGTGAACCAGGGAGCGGTCCATCGACCTGATCATCCTAGGCTCCCTTTCCTCGCGACGCTTAACCTTCCTGACTTATTGAGACTTATGAACGATCCCATGGCTCATGACCCAGCTTGGCTAGCTATCCCTACCAAGCTTCCTTCAGACATACCTAAGTTCGAAGGCAAATCGGGAGAGGATCCGAGCGAACACGTTACCACGTTTCACCTTTGGTGCTCTTCGAATTCGTTACATCAGGACTCAGTCCGCTTGTGACTATTTCAATGCACCCTCACGGGGTCTGCTGTGAAATGGTATATAGAGTTACCAAAGGGAGATTTTACCTTGTTCGACGATCTTGCGATGACTTTTCTTAATCACTTCCAGCTACCAGTGCGCTATGACGTTGGTACTGAACTCTTGTCGACATTTTGGCAAGATAAAGCCACCCATATTTCTGATCATATTCAGGAGTGGCGTAGACGGAAGAGATTAATTAAATCTTTTATACCGCCAGAGTTCCTTCTCGAGTGGTTCCTCAAGTATTTATTGCCATATATCGCGAAGGATGTTTCCACATCAGGAGTGCAGAATGAGGAATAAGCGATCTTTAGGGCGCAGGAACTGGACTTGATTTATGCTTAGTCTGGTTTGTTGTATGAGATTATTCCCAACTCTCCTCGTTCCAGTTTCGATCCCAAGGTCAAACTTGGACCACATGCCGATGGAATTGTGGGTTGTGCAAGTGCGAAACCTATGGATTCGGTTGCAAAAGAAGTTAGTCAATTGTCGCTCAACCAGTCCGCTTCGGGACAAGCTACGGCTTCGTCTCAACCCGCCCAAACGGGGAATGTACTTTCTATGCAATCGTCGGACCAGAAGGGTAACCAGCAACCCAAACAGAATAGAAGAAAGGGTAAGAATAATAATCGAAAGGGTGGGAATAAGAATGAGAATGCTACCAATAATGACAAGAACAGTCAGAATGCTGGCGGGGACAAGCAAGTGAAACGTAAGGTTAAGTTCCCTTGAAAGCTATGTAAGGATGATCACCTCACTTACTTGTGTCCTCGAATTGATGAAGCTTCAAGACTCTTAGCACAAGGCCCAGCTGTGCTAACAAACCCTTTACCGCATAACCAGAATATGAACTCAAAGTCCCAGGAGCAATCTAGTGAGAATGATCCACCAGAGACTAGTGCTCGTGGGTGCATTAGCATGGTACGTGTTGCCAAGGTTGTGACTCGTGCGAAAAATTATGGATCGTCACAACCCAGCCCATACAAAGAACCTGATCCACCAGGAACCCCTTTGCGCATTGAGAAACCTGCGGATAAACCTGAGGCTGCACCTCGCATTCCTAAGGGGGTACTTAAGCGCTCGGGGCATAATCCAAATGCCCGATCCACCCAGAATTATTCAGTTGTCGAGGATTTGGGCCATACTCCTTGTGCGATGTCTGCATTGGAAGTGGCAGCCCATTTTCTGGACAACAACATCCCCCATTTATCCAACACATCAATCATGAGAATGTCCATGGCTATGTGAATGTCTGGGTACTGAGCAAGTCCGACCTGATGATTCAAGATGATTCCTACTACATCCACCTATCTGGAATCCATGGTACAGACATTTCGATAAGGCCTAGTTTTTTTCAGGTTCAACTCTTCCGTTACTTTCCTAGTCATTATATTAGAGGCGGATAGGAATCCATGATACAAACATTTCGATAAGGGCTAGTTCTTTTCAGGTTCAACTCTTCCATTACTTTCCTAGTCATTATATTAGAGGCAAATCCTAAATCAAGCATACAGTTATGTAGAAGAAGATCACCCATCATCAATGATACATAGAAAGGGGGATGATCTTCTTTTCTTGTATCCATAGTATGCAATATTACATTCAGATCTTCTTGGACATTATTTAGAGCTGGTTGAGGCTCTTATAAGTGTTCTTTAAACTTTACCTTTTTGGGAGGTGGAGAATTTAAGGCTTTTAACAACTTTTCTCTTTGTTCTGGAATTTTAACTAGTTCACTTGCAAGGACTGACACTTTATCTTTTGACCACCAAGTTCCCAAATCAAGACCTATATCATCTCCAATAGGGGGAGCGGTTACCTTAGGAAGATATTGTTTACTCTTTGAAGTTCCGGGACTATCCCTCCTCTGGTAGGTGATGCCTTTGAACTTAGGCATTTCTTTTATTTGTTCATTCAAAGGCTTAGTACCAAATTTCTTAGTAAGGTTATCCAATTGTTGACTGTACTCTCTCGCTTGAACACAAGTTTCTGCGGTGACGGGGTGGAGATGTTCTACTGTGTTGACATACTTAGGCTTTCTTGAATACTATTCACTATCACTCATCTCTGGAAGACCATGCTCTAAGATTTGACGGGCCATGTAGCAGGCAGACTGTTCATGAAGAGCCTCACAGGCTCTGCAAGAGGGAATGACTTCCTCAACCATGTTGATGGGATCTAGTTGATTAGGGGGCCTTTTATCTTGCAAATCTTTCTTTTGAACCCAATTTTCTTTAGGAGGCAAATTGTTCTGATTAGTTCGAGCCCTTTCTGTGTTTATTACCCGATTTTGCATCTTTGCATAATCGGCTTGTAAAGCCTCCATCCTATGTAATATCCAAAACTGATATTTTTCTTTTTTTGTGTGTACTGTAGATGGCTAGTAGGCTTATGCCTTAATAAAACAGGAAAGCAAACCTTGATCTTTGCATGCCGATCTGTGCCCTAGATAATAGTGAAATGCTAGAAATAGGAGAAATTAATGCATGTACATACCAATATATAGATCTGTTGATGATGAAGAGGATGGTCCCCACATGTAAGGATTCTGATGGATAAATAGGGAGATAAGCCAAATCGTCCTTCCTAGGTAAATGCACCCTCCTCCAAAAATGTAGATGCTCCTCAATAATAGATACGCCACTGCTGAAGACTCGGATGATGTGTAATAGGGTTATAGTACCCCTCTGGCAGTGATGGAAGCAGCATGCAGAAGAAACGGTGGCTCAATAGCCCAAAACGTGAGTGTCCTCCTCAAGTCAATTCGCCCATGCAAAAAAATGCCTTCAGAAAGGGAGCATTGCTGATAACTTGCTTGATACTCAAGCTGAGAGGCCCTTCTTCTAGGGGGAGAGTAATGAGGGTGTTCTGAGCTGAATAGTAGCATGCAGAAGTTTTTCCCTCTGTAGAGAAGAAAACAGATAGATATGTCTCTGACTACGGTACCGCTGTATGATGGTGGAACCCCCCAACTGGATGAATAATCAATCTCATGAATTAATTGCTGAATATAACCTGATGATGAAATAGTGCTGAATCTGGATGATCTAACCTAATGATGAAGTAGTGTTGAATCTGGATGATCCAAATTGATGATGAACTAGGGTAGATAGATTTCGCTACCGAAATACACCAGTTAGCTGAGCATGCACTCAACCCCAACTTAGCTCTCCGAGCTCTCCAATTCAAATCCTCAAATCAATAATCATATAAGTGTGTTTCTCCATTCACTTTACCTCTCTTTTATAACCTCCAACTCCGAATAGCCTAACTTTGACCTAATTAGGTCACTTTAACTTCTAATTTGCAGTTGACTTGCATGCAGGTGCATGGATACTCAATCGGGTGCATGCATCATGAAATAATGCTCAAATCTCATGCATGCAGGTAGCCTTTAGCTCTAGTGGCCCCCGTCTACCCAATGATGATATAATATTGATGCCCTAGATATTCTTTATATGGCATCAGTCCACAGCTGATTCCCTGATTGTTAGAGCCCGCTCGAACCTATGGGAATCATATAGGTTAGCGGGCTGGTCCTCAATGCTTAAGCAGAAGAGGAAATTGCAGTCCTCCCCGCTCAAATTTGCTTGTCCTCAAGCAACTGTAAAGCTGGGTGCTGTAATACCTGTTCTCCCTCCCAAGTGTCCTTTATAGGCATATCTCTCCACTAAACCAAGTAGTCTTTGATGATTTTGTTCCTCAATTTCTGCTCTCGTATCTCTAGGATGTGCTCTGGAATTAGAGTCAATTTCCCCTCATCATCAAGGGGGGCAACTCGAAATATGTTACAATCTGTTGACCGACTGCCTTCTTGAGGTTGGAGACATGAAATACGTTGTAAATATTGCTTTCTGCGGGTATTTCTAGCTCATATGCTATTTCTCCAACCTTCCATATTATCTTGTATGGACCATAGAAGCGAGGTTTGAGTTTTTTCGCTCCTTTCTTTTTAAGAGATGACTGTTGGTAAGGTTGGAGGCGTAAATAAACAAAGTCTACTACCCCAAAACTGCGCTCAAATCCCCTATCTGGAGATCGACCTGTTGGACGGTCTCCGAATACTGCTTTGTGCTTCTGTAGCAAGGCCTCTATATCTGCTGGATGTTGTGTGGCCTTATCTGGAGGTTTCCTGAAGGTAACCAATCACTCTGCTGCCCACTCAATATCTCTCTATCGGAGTACTGCCTCCATCCTGTGTGATGTCACTATTGTGGGAGGGTAGGTATTCATCCCTCTCATTACTACCTTCTATCCCTCTGCTCTTGTGAACTCCATCTCCATGGTCTGGTAGTTCATGGAATACTTCCCTAGGGAATACATCCATTGAACTCCTAATACCACCTTCATGTCAGCTACATCTACCACATAGAATGGGCCTGTTTTTGCTATTTTTGTTTCAAGGTTTTATTCAGTAAAAGGGGAAAATCCAATATTAAACATATGCAATCACTAAATCATATAAGAAAGCTGAAAAACTGAAAAGTAAAGATATGAAACATAGGCATAAAACACAACATTCATTCAAACACAAATCTGGTTCTGTCCATAAGTTTATGAGCATTTATGAGACAGAAACTATCATTTGGAAATGAAATCACAAACTAGGTAGTCTTTGATCATCAATAAAACAAATGTGCCAACAATTTTCGTGAAATAACCATGAACTTCCATGATTTCAGATTCCAGAAGCGCCTTAGTCTATGCAGTTTAATTACTGGACTGGGGGAATGTCTCCAATGAATATTTTGCAAAAGAAACTCAACATAGAGGTTAAAATTTAATTATAGGAGTTAGGGAAAACTTTAAATAAGTATTTTGAAGACTATATAATGAATGAAATACTTTAATAAGCCATTAAATGTAGAAGGAAAATAAAATAAAATGAAATAACATTCACAACATATAAAATAAAAAGAAAATGAAAATTATTCAACTTAAAATAAAACAAAATAGAAGTAGAAAGGAATGAAAAATTGAGAAAAAAAATCAAATAGGGACTAGGTACAATTCCAGTCCTAACATCTGGCTCCAACTGGTGGATGAAAGCCTCCTTGTGTGGTTTCAAGATCATGTAGACCTTGTGCCTTATTCATTGGGTGATGGAGTCATTTGTATCTCGTTCCCAACCTGTTCCAAAACTTGTAACTCCACTCCCCTGATTGTCAAAACAAATTGAAATTGCTCACTCCAAACCATACTTGCTCAAAAAAAATCCTCACACTGCAAACTAAAATCATTGCTCAAGCAATGAACTTATTTATTTACACTTCATACTCTAATCCACTGTGTTGTTGCTTGATCAAGTAAAGTCATGCTTCCAATGAAGCCATGCAAAAAATTGATTAACTGATGAAACTCTTGATCCGAATAGAACAAATGAAACAACCCATGGCATACAAAAGTGCATTTTGGAAAGACAATGGAACCAACATTCATTTGACAAGAATAATTTGACTTCTATACTGCTCAAAGACTCCAAATAATCAGCAATAGGGTCATGAAACCCATAAAGAAATCCCTCTTCCTGATGTTATTGTTGGGGATTTAATTGTTTCTGCCCAGTGTTATAGTTGTTGCCAATCGCATCTGTCTGCAAAACTGAAAGTTGATGTGGGCTACCTTCACTGATTTGTTTAATATCTGCTACAGATTCAAGTTTAAGAATGATAACATAAAACTTGTTGATCTCTGGTAATAGTTGTTGGAGCAATTTCTTCGATCAATTATGCTCATATAATCCTTTCTTATCTCCTTCTTTGTATTCTCGTTGCTCAGATTCAAAACTATTCCATGCTGATATATCGATCTGCTCCCTTTTATTTGCTTGTTGACTTTCTTCCTGTTGGCCATTTTTTGATGAAAAAGAGAACAAACTCACTTGTTCCTATAGCTCCTTGATATCTTCTTGACCAAAGTTCAAAAGCATACAATCAAGGAGGTTATCATGAGCTAAGAATGTTAACTGATTGTATAAGTCAATAGTAAGATGATAAGGGGAAGCAACCTTCTCTGAAACCTTCAGTGGTCTGAGAATGAGTTTCAACAGGTTGATGGCAAGTTTCAATAGTAATGATAGAAAGTAATGGATCAGCTTTATTCTCTATAAGATGACCAAGATAATCAGGTTCAAGAGATATGGGTGTATGTACATCATGTTGCACATGTATTTCAAATGAAGGAATAGGATCAAAATCAACAAAGCAAGAAGAATGCAGACTTTCTTCTTCCAAAGAGGGATATGTAACTAAAGGTTTCTGATCATCGGAATAGACAAAACAAAAAATTATTCTTTTGACATGCAATGTGAAAGACAAGAAAGAACTGATGAATAAGAACAAAACCTCATGGAGGAAACTAACAAGCTGATACCTAGTATTTCCATTTGGACTTTTCATTTTTGTGTCAGCAAAATTCTCTTTGCAGTGGAATATTTAATCGTGGAGTCGCCAGGCAGATGATTGCAGTATATCTCTATGTCCTTCTCTTGCCTGCCATCAAGAGTCAGA
The DNA here is from genome assembly GCA_001517045.1 of Pseudotsuga menziesii. NCBI lineage: Eukaryota > Viridiplantae > Streptophyta > Pinopsida > Pinales > Pinaceae > Pseudotsuga > Pseudotsuga menziesii. Next base: position 11,920 of record LPNX011069285.1, on the reverse strand, counting down.
TCTGTGTCATTGTGGTTCTTCCCAGGGACGATAATCCTCACTTTCGTCCTCGACAGCGGTGCCAAAGATGTTTGTGCTAGAAATTGTACCTAGACTACAAAGGTACAAGCTAGGACAATCTCAATAAAAACTAAAGGAAAATGAATGGGTTTTTGTTATTTTTGTTTGAAGGTTTTATTCAATAAAAGGGGAAAATCCAATATTAAACATATGCAATCACTAAATCATATAAGAAAGCTGAAATACCTGAAAAGTAAAGATATGAAACATATGCATAAAACACAACATTCATTCAAACACAAATCTGGTTCTGTCCACGAGTTTATGAGCATTTACGAGACAAAAACTATCATCTAGAAATGAAATCACAAACCAGGTAGTCTTTGATCATGAATAAAACGAATATGCCAACAGTTTTCATGAATTAACCATGAAATTCCATGATTTCGGATTTCAGAAGTGCCTTAGTCTATGCAGTTTAATTACTGCACTGCGGGAATGTCTCCAATGAAGATTTTGCAAAAGAAACTCAACATAGAGGTTAAAATTTAATTATAGGAGTTAGGGAAAACTTTAAATAAGTATTTTGAAGACTATAGAATGAAATGAAATACTTTAATAAGCCATTAAATGTAGAGGGAAAATAAAATAAAATGAAATAACATTCATAACATATAAAATAAAAAGAAAATGAAAACTATTCAATTTAAAATAAAACAAAATAGAAGTAGAAAGGAATGAAAAATTGAGAAAAAAAATCAAATAGGGACTAGGTACAATTCTAGTCCTAACATCACCACTCATGTGCTTCTCCATCCAAATGCAAGGTAGCCAATTTAATGGCATCTGTCTCAATCATGGGGTTGAGCTAGAAGTATGTATCCAACTTCTGCACCCAATTCCGGGCTGGCCCACCCTGGGTACCCTCAAAGGTAGGGATAGTCAGTTTCCCTACGGTGTGTTGTAACTCATAGTTCTGGGTGAATGGCCTATTGTAAGCTCTGGGTTTTTTCTTACTTTTAAAGTGGTAGAAGTCAGTGAAGGTCATCGCTGAATGGAAGTCATCTCCTAAGGCTCTATACTCCCTCAAATAGGCACTCAGGAATTGTTTTGGTTCTGCTTGTGCTAGAGGCACTACAGCTGGAATATCTAAGAATTGAGGCATGGTAGGTCGGGAAGGCTTGTTGTATATATGGGGATGGATCTGCATGTTGTTTCCCTATCACTATTGGGAAACAAGGGACTGTGCGGTGGGCCCATTTTTCTCTATCATTTTCCTGAAGGTATTCATTATTTCTTTTTTTCCAGTAGTGAGTTCTTTTAGGGCTGACATGAGACTATTGAAAGTTGTTTTATCTTCCTTGGCCATTGTTTCTTTTCCCTTTCCAAACTGATACTCTCTATCCCCCAACTATTTGTCCTCTAACTCCTCTTCTCCTCTATTACTGTCTCTACCCCTCTGTCTCCGAAAAGTAATGTTGTATGGGTCTTATGAATTTATTTATAATTTTTGCATGCCCACAGTTGGTAAGGAAAATAGCTCTAATACCATTGTAATATCCCAAACTGATATTTTTCTTTTTCTATCTGTACTGTAGATGGCTAGTAGGCTTATGCCGCAATAAAACAGGAAAGCAAACCCTAATCTTTGCATGCATGCAGTTGCATGCATATCTGTTCCCTAGATAATACTGAAATGCTAGAAAATAGGAGAAATTAATGCATGTACATACCAATATATAGATTTGTTGATGATGAAGACGATGGTCCCCGCATGCAAGGATTCTAATGGAGAAATAGGGAGATAAGCCAAATCGTCCTTCCCAGGTGAATGCGCCTTCCTCCAAAGCTATAGATGCTCCCCAATAATAAATAAGCCACTGCTAAAGACACAGATGTTGTGCAATAGGGTTATAATACCCCTCTGGCAGTGATGGAAGCAACATGCAGGAGAAACAGTGGCTCAATAGCCTAAAATGTGAGTGTTCTCCTCAACTCAATTCGCCCATGCCAAAAAATGCCTTCTAGAAAGGGAGCACTGCTGATAACTTGCTCGATACTCAAGTTGAGAGGCCCTTTTTCTAGGGGAACGGTAATGAGGGTGTTCTGAGATGAATAGAAGCAGCATGTATAATTTCTGCCCTCTGTAGATAAGAAAACGAATAGATATGTCTCTGAATATGGTACCACGGTATGATGGTGGAACCCCCCAACTAGATGAATAATCAATCTCACGAAGTAACTGCTGAATATAACCTGATGATGAAGTAGTGTTGAATCTGGATGATCCATCCTGATGATGAACTAATGTTGAATCTGGATGATCCAACCTGATGATGAACTAGGGCAGATAGATTCCGCTGCCAAAATACACCATTTAGCTGAGCATGCACTCAACCCCAACTTAGCTCGCCAAGCTCTCCAATTCGAATCCTCAAATCAATAATCATATAAGTGTGTTTCTCCATTCACTTTACCTCACTTTTATAACCTCCAACTACGAATAACCTAACTTTGACCTAACAAGGTCACTTTAACTTCTAATTTGCAATTGACTTGCATGCAGGTGCATGGAGACTCAATCAGGTGCATGCATCATGAAATAATGCTCAGATCTCATGCATGTAGGTGGCCTTTGGCTCTTGTGGCCCCCGTCTACCCAATGATGATATAATATTGATGCCCTAGATCTTCTTTATATGGCATCAGTCCACAGCTGATTCCCTGACTGTCAATGCCTGCTCGAACCTATGGGAATCATATAGGTTAGCATGCTGGTCCTCAATGCTTAAGCAGAAGAGGACATTACATCCTATCATTCATTTCCTTCATTTTCTTATCATAAGTCTCCTGCATGTGGCTTGTGGAATCCTTAGCTTTAATTTCCTGTTGTTTAGGAGGGATAAGGGCCCTTGTGTACCGAGGAATGTTTGATTTACCAGAAGATTGCATATTCCTGTCAATTTTAATGGCCATTTCTTGGGCCATCAAAGGAGTAGTATGGTCTTTATCTCTGAGTTGGTACTGCATTTCTCCACTAAGAGCTTCAATGTAGTACACTAAGATGGACTGAGCAGTAGGCTTGTAGTCAGTATAGATGGCATTTATCAGGTCTGTGAATTTCTTGTTGAATTCATCCATTGTTTCATTCCCACATCTTTTTATGTTGGTTAAAGCAGCTAACTGATGTTGGGGCTCTTTATTTTCACCAAACTTGTTGGTGAATGCAGTTTTGAAAGTTGCAAGAGTTGCAAAGGAGTTGTCTGGAAAATTGTTGAACCAGTCACTAGCATCTTCGTCCAAGGAAAGAGCAAAGAGTTTCATATACACATCTTTGTGTCTATGTGCAGGATCACTGATATAGGCGCTAATACATCTGGAGAATTTTTTTAGATGAAGACATGCATTGATGGCATCAGTGCCAGTGAACCTTGGCAATTTGTCGATAGCTTTATTGGGTAGAGCATGAGGTTGACCTGCTATCTGAGTGATGTTAAGGGAATTGAAATATTCAGTCATTGTATTAGGCAAACAATTATTATTCTCAACAAAAATACTATGGATGTCTAAAATAGACTGAGATACAAGATTCTCAAGGATTCTACGAGAAGCTAACCTATTTAGTCTCCTCCTATAAACCTGTCCAGGTTCAAGGATGAAATTAAGTAGGCCTACAGAGTTTCTTCTTGTTGAATACCTTGGTATGTTTAATGACAGTGGAGTCACCAGATGGATTCAAGTCTAAAATCAGAATTGTTTAAACGAAATCTATCAATAGACAAGGTAAAAACTAGGGTAAAAAGTCGTCCAGGAACAAAAGATTTGTCCCCGGCAACGGCGCCAAAAATGTTGCCCACCGATGGGCACACCGTCAGCAGAAATCTTTCGAATGCTTGTCTCTCGAGGGGGGGGAGGTGCGGCCTTGGGGGAAAGCAAAGAGTCAGGTGTTGTCATCTGATCCCAACTCCTCCGTTTAGGAAAACTCCTAACGAAACCAAGGGTGGTAGTCCCTACAAAGAGTTTCTAAGGCTCAAATATTTTTTTAAAGACATTAAGTGTGTGATGCAGATGGGTGTTTTTTAGGAAGTTTTTTAATAAAGACAATAAACGAAACCAAGTGAGAACTTGCAAGTAAATTTAGTAATAAACAACCATTTGACAATTGCAGTAAACTCAACCAGATGGATTCAAGTCTAAAATCAGAATTGTTTAAACTAAATATATCAATAGACAAGGTAAAAACTAAGAAAAAACTAAGGTAAAAAGTCGTCCAGGAACAAAATATTTGTCCCCGGCAACCGCGCCAAAAATGTTGCCCACTGATGGGCACACCGTCAGCAAAAATCTTTCAAATGCGTGTCTCTTGAGGGGGGAGAGGTGCGGCCTTGGGGGCAAGCAAAAAGTCAGGTGTTGTTATCTGATCCCAACTCCTCCGTTTAGGAAAACTCCTAACGAAACCAAGGGCGGTAGTCCCTACAAAGAGTTTCTAAGGCTCAATTTTTTTTTAAAGATATTAAGTGTGTGATGCAAATGGGTGTTTTTTAGGAGTTTTTTAATAAATACAATAAACGGAACCAAGTGAGAACTTGCAAGTAAATTTAGTAATAAACAACCATTTGACAATTGCACAATTTAAACTAAAGCATTCATGATATAGAAAATAGATAAAAAAAACAATGCTTCAGATAGATAAAATTAAAAGGACCAGTGCCAGATGGAGTGCTCGAGAAATTTTTATGAGTGTACTTGGTAATTTTTACTGTAAATTTTAAGGGTGAGTTGATTATTAGAGGGAAGGGAATCTCCAAGACATACCTTTCGGTACTGGAGATATGTCCGGATAATAATCTAAGTGGTTCCATACAAGAACATGTGGGTTGTCCAGAGTCCCAGAAGCAAGGTTCAACACTACACCAACAAGAATGTAGCCTAACTGTGCTTCCAAGATCTCGGTACAGTGGTTCCTACGTTCCCAGGCAGAATTTCCCACTTTCGATTATTCAGCGATCAACGCCGGATTTTCGTTGGTTTTCTTGGGTTGTGAGTTTTATTAGGGTGACTTGGATTAGGATGTGAGGATTAAATAGTCTACACTGCTTCTGGGTATCCCAACCAGGTAGAGTATAAACAATGTAGTAAAATTGGTTTATTCCGATTTTATTAATGGTGAAAATGAGCCATTGTAACAACCCTCAGACAGAGAGCACTCTTGATCCGCCTTATGGCAAGATTCAAGAGATTTATGGAAAACAAGAAACAACTGCTAATGTAAAGAAAAAAACAAAGCAATGCACTCTCCGACTGAGAGCACTCTTGATCCACCTTTCGGTGAGATTCAAGAGATTTTGTGTTCCTTTTTTCTCAACAAATTAACAAAAAAGCAGTTAGACTAAGCTAAGACAAAAGTAAAGCCTCTCTGACAGAGAGTGCTCTTGATCCACTTTTTAGCGAGATTCAAGAGACTTTGGATTCCTTCTTTTTTTCTTTTAGTAATCAAATAAAGGTACAAAAGGCTGAAATAAAACTATACTAACAAAGTTTTTATAAAAGCAAAAGACTAATCTACTCTAAACAATTATTATGCATGTATAAAGCAAAGACAAGAAACATGGGACGACATAGGCTTCCCCCAAATGGGGGAAGTGGGGTGTGGGAACGTTTATCCCACTTGCTTTTTATTAACTTCTTTTACAATGCTTTTTGTGTTTTTTGCCTCTTCTTGAAAGAACAAGGTGAGAAGGGGAATGAAGGAAGAGGAAAATCTTTTTGTCTTTTTTTCTCACTCGTTCGCTTCTAGCCTTTGGGCTATTTTGAATTTCCTGAAAACAAGAGCTTTGAACACTAATTTTTTAAGAGTCAATCCAAAAAATAAAAATAAACAAAGATCTAAAACTAACTCTTAAAAGAAACTAAGTTTCTAAGATGAAAGAGAGGAAATCAAATAGAAGAAGAAGCTATGAAACGAGGGAGAAAAAGGAAAAAAGGAGGCTGCC
>LPNX011069281.1:13626-56976 GCA_001517045.1 Pseudotsuga menziesii | reverse complement strand
GTTGACCATGTTTCACCTTGGCCAAATATGCTTAAAATAATGTCACTTATGGTCAACCATAGGCATACATGGTTGACCATTGCCAATGATCAACTATGATAAAACATTACTTGTCATGGTCAACGATGGTGAAGCATGTTTGACTATATGAATGATGCAATGGATTCCATCGTGATACTCTTCTTGCAAGGTGCCAAAATGGCCATATCAAAGAATTAATCATTAATAACAAAATACCTAATTGTTACTATAAATAGTTGAGGGAGATCCTCACATATAATCCATGGAAAATGACTCCCAAGTCTTATTTAGACTAAGTAGACAAGTGTACAAGCACTGTTCTTTAAGGTATATGGATTGCTTATGATTGCAATTATTTTTCAACTTACCTGGTGTTTGAATGAATTGCAAGGGCTTGTGGATGGTGGGTGTGGATGATCATTTCCCTTCCAAGAATATAAAGCTTCTACTAGCGACATGTGTGACTAACATAATACATTTCATTGGCATAGGAATGGTACTTATGGATTGTGTCAAAGAGTTTCTTATTTCTCTAGTCCACTAGATGTCCATCATGCTATGTGAGGATTGCACCTACAACATAATATTAGGCATCTAACTTAAACTTAACTGATTGTTGTTTGTTTGGTGACATGAAGATTGGTGATAAGCATAGGTGACATTCGAAATCCTTGAATGCTTTCCACTACACCTTGGATAAAGAGAATTATCTTTGGATCTATCCTTGATCACCTTGCTTAGGGGGGAAGTGATGTGAAAGAACCTAAATTCAAACCTATGGACGAATTTGGAAAGGCCCAAGAAGTCNAATCATTGCTCATGTAGAAAATATTGAACTAGAAATGATAACTTGGGGCCGAATCTTGGAATATGATACTAAAGTCTTATTTTATCTATTAAAAAAGAGGAACAAGACGCTATTTAACAATACAAAATCCTCTTGATGTTTTTCGTATTTCTTAATAGATGCAGGTTTAAATAGGGGGTTTGGTAGGGTTTAGTTAGGGGGTTTTTAGTAGGGGTTTGGTAGGGGTTTAAGTTAGTATTAATATGGATTTAGTAAGGTATTAATAGGGTTTAGATATGAATTTAGGTAGGGGTGAATAGGGTTAGTAGGGGTGAGTAGGGGGTAAGGTAGTAATATTGGAACATTTTTGGGAATTATTTAAGTTTAAAAGCATTTTCAACCACTCAAAGGTACCTTCTCTATACCTGAATTGATTGAGAAGATCATTGATCTAGGGGAACTATATTGTGGTTATTGAGTTGATTGAGAAGATCATTGATCTAGGGAACTATATTGTGGTTCTTGGTTGTGATTTGTCTCTATGGTTCATATAGGTTTGTTTAGTTGGTGTTTTATGGATTTTTTTCAATCCTCCATGAATTCACGGAGGATCAAAAAAAATCGGGCAGCATTTTGGCTTGCCCGGGACACATTTCAAAATTAAACCGGTAGCATAAACGCTACCGGTTGACATAATTTATATATATATATGTAACAAATTAACAAAAAAATTCAATTTAACCACAAATTTTCAAAAATCCGGCAGCATTTCTGCTTGCCGATACACATTTTAAACATGAAAATAATAAAAACATACATTTACCATATTTTAAAATAAATTTTATAAATTTATTAAAAAAAAAAATCAAATTCCATTTAAATTGAAAAACAATTATTTTAACTGAAAAACAATTATTTTAACTGAAAAACAATTATTTTAACTGTTACCTCTTGGGTCCGACGCCATCGTGACGAGGTTGGGTTGCTTTGGGGTGCTTGGGTTGCTTCAAGGTGCCAATGCTTACGTCGCTCTCACTTCGTGTCTCGGTCGAGCTTTCACGTTGTAGTTTTGTGAAACAAACGGCGGGGGCCCGCGGCCCCTATTTATAATTTTTTCAATACAGGCACCTCGATCGAGCTAAATACCTCAACCGAGGTGCATACCTCAGCCAAGGTATTTATTAACCCTCGGTCGAGGTTTTAATAGCTCGACTGAGGGTTAGTAAATACCTCGGTCGATGGCTTAAAAGAACCTCGGTTGAGGGCTTGATAAAACCTCGGTCGAGATATTAAAACCTCGATCGAGGGCTTGTTAAACCCTCGACCGAGGTGAATTTTTTCCTTTTTGCCAAAACGCGCTTGCCAAAAAGTGTTACCCAGGTCTGTGGATTCACCCATAAAACATGTTGGTATCTTTTTGAGGATTATTGCTTGCTTTATCTCACCAATATCTTTGGAAACCTATGCCTCTATCTCTTTCATTGCCAATATTTTAGCTTTTTCTACTGGATCAATTCTTGTCCTTTTGGCTTAAGGAGATTCCTCTTCTTGATCAATTTCCATATCTTCTTCCCCTCTCTTCTGTCCTACTAATTTCTCAAGTTTGCTTGACTCTTATCTATCTTTCAAAATATTCTCAACCTCTTCCCAACTATCTTTATTTGATATCTTTTCTATATCTAGCATGGTAGTAGGTTCATAGGATGAATTTTTATTCTTTAGCTTCTCCTTTGATATCACTTTGTGTGTAAATTTGAGCATATAGATCTGTAGACAAAAACAAAACTCACAAAGAAGATCTCACAATTTACTCAGCAATTGAAGAATGAAACAGTGCAAAAGGCTTGCAGTTGTGAATGCTTTCATTAATCAAAAAGTAATTCAGATAATAATTACAATGATGTAAAATTGCTTTAATAGCCACAAGCAATTCGAATCCACATGAGGAAGTTCGAATTGATGACTCTACTTGACTGTAGGTAACCAAGACTTGTCTAAATCACAATTGGAGTTCTAAAACACAACCAAGTGTTACATTTAGTATTTAAATAATGGTTCACTGACTATGGTAGGTGAGAAAAGCACCCCACATGTGTGCAATTAATTAAACCATTATTTAACTGAATGTAACTGACTCCTAACTTGGCTTGACTAGTCATCAATTGAAGTTAAGGACCCAGTAGTTAATTGTCCTTGTCTAAATCATAACCGGAGTTCTAAAACACAACCAACTGTTACATTTAGTATTAAATAATGGTTAACTGACTGTGGTAGGTGAGAAAAACGCCCCACATGTGTGCAATTAATTAAACCATTTTTTAACTGAATGTAGAGAGCTAGAACTGAATGTAACTGACTCCTAACTTGGCTTGACTAGTCATCAACTGAAGTTAACTGACCTTGGTTGGTTTCGGCACTCCCATTTGCTTCCTAAATTGTAGGGATTGATCTAGGAGACTCCTAAACTTATGCAATCAAGTGCAATAAGTGGCAGTGAGCCTCAATTAGTGTTTCCCACACTTTGGTAACTGAAACATGTGCCCCAATTAGGTCAATTTTAACCAATGGTTCTAATGACAATAAATGGACTGGATGGACTCCCGATTTAGACATATGACCAAATTTGTACAAGGGAGGATTAATAATCCTAACACCCCCCCTGAATGCTAACTTGGAAAAACTGTGGGCCCTGGTAACTAAGACCATAGGTCACCCATTACATCAAGTAAAATAAAGTAACTGCTTAATACAAGTAACTAGGGAAAAAACCACATGGGAAAAAAGCCCTCCTTCTATCTAAGCAGGTAGAATCAGGTCTCAAGTTTGAAAAAATTGAAAATATGTTGCTGCAATCTTCATCTTTGTGAGGTAGTGAATCAGCATGCATGGTGTGCTGTGCACAGGTATTCTGGGGCCTGGCATGTAGACTTCTCCTTTTTCTCCAAAACTGATGATGGAAGGAAGGAGGACTGTAACCTTTGTCTCTTGCTGAATGAAGAGGTGTATGATCATATCCATTCTTCTGAATGTAGGAAGACTGAGCCCTTTCCATATTGCATCTTACAGAAAGTCTATAGCATCTCTCTGAAGGAGGCAAAACAGTATGACATAGCGCGAGAGTCTTTTCTTTCTGAGTGTCAGGTGAGTTTTTAGTCATCTTCCTAGCTTCCAGTTTGGAAGTAGGGACTGAATCTAGATCTGAGTCACCCGGAATCTTAATGTCATAAACTAATATAGATGGATCTGCAATACTAGTAGAAGCTGTAAAAGAAGTAGATGCAATGTTTTTACCTTCCCTTGCTGGTGGCTGCTGAGAGTGCACTGGTTATGAAGGAGGCATGAAATGTGAGAACTCATATGCTCTTGAAGCATGATTCGCAATACCCTTTTCTATGATGCTCCCAATAGAGATATATGTGATCTCCACTGAGTCAGGACCAAAGATCACTCACTTTGGAGATCCAGTATGGGTCATCTGATAGACAGATAACAGGTTAGAAGCTAGTGAGGGAACAAACATCACATCTTTGAACCTTCCATGTTCAATTCAGATAGAGCCCTTCCCTTTGGTTTGTACTTTACTGTTATTGCCCATCTGAGTACTAGGACCATCAAAAGACTGAAAAGAAGAGAATGATTCTATGGATGCAGCCATATGGTTGGAATCTCCAGAATCAATGAGGAAAGTAGGTGTTGATGTACAGCAAGCTTTCAGTGCATGTCCTTTCTTTGGGTATTCTTCTTCTTCTTCTTCAGAGTCTTCCTTCCTTGCGCTAGCAGGTACAGAAATGTTGTGCCTTTTCAAAAGAAGAGCCATTTCATCAAGTTGTCTTCTCATACAGGAGCTTTCTGAATGGAAGCCCCTTCCACAGTAAGGGCAGAGGATCTTGCCTTTGCTATTCTTCTTTCTTCTCTTCGAACTTGAAGGTTCTTTTGACTGTTCAGACTCATCTCTTTGCTTCCCTTTGTCATTCGCTACCTTATCTCCTCTTGCAACAAGAGCTAGATCTTTGGGAGATCGAATGATCCCCATTTGGATCAATTTATCATTTTCAGAAATAAGAGATTGAATGAAATCATTAAGAGTTGGCATCTTCCAATTTGGAGTAGTGAGCCTTACCGTTTGGAAGGTGGATACAAATACTGAGTAGTCTAAATTGAGCTTGGTCAGAATAGCAAGAATGAGCTGGGTTTCATCCTTCTTCACTTTGCATTGCTTCAACTGATATATCAGGTTCTTGAACTTTGAGAAGAATTCATTTAGAGATTCGAAATCTGATGGATTGAGAGTAATCAGATCATTTTCTAGCTGATGAATCCTCATCTCATCATGATTATCAAACAAAGAAGCAAGCTTGTCCCAAACCTCCTTGGGAGTGTCCAAGTCTTGGATGTGAAATTTAAGATCCCTAGATACTGAGTGTTGTATGAGTCCAATAGCTTCATCAAGCTTGTTCATGTACTTAACTTTGTCTTTCTCTGATTCTGGCTCTTCCTCTGTTTCTTCTACAAGTCTGAAGAGATGCTTGGTGCGGAGCAATACTTTCATGTCATCCTTCCACTGGTGATAGTTGAAGGGAGTGAGAGGCTCTATTTGATGAGCCATTTCGAAGTAATAGGAAGAACTAAGCTGCTGTAGCGAATGCAATGAGAAGTAGAGGCTGCTTGTAGCGAATGCTGTAAGAAAACCTGATAACCTGTCACACAATCAAACAAACAAAGTGATCCAGTTGGAGATATGAGGAGGAGAGGAGTCTTGTCCACCAAGGCTCTGATACCATGTAAATTTGAGCATATAGATTTGTAGACAAAAACAAAACTCACAAAGAAGATCTCACAATTTACTCAGCAATTGAAGAATGAAACAATGCAAAAGGCTTGCAGCTGTGAATTCTTTCATTAATAAAAAATTAATTCAGATAATAATTACAATGATGTAAAATGGCTTTAATAGCCACAAGCAATTCGAATCCACATGAGGAAGTTCGAATTGATGACTCTACTTGAATGTAGGTAACCAAGACTTGTCTAAATCACAATTGGAGTTCTAAAACACAACCAACTGTTACATTTAGTATTTAAATAATGGTTAACTGACTGTGGTAGGTGAGAAAAGTGCCCCACATGTGTGCAATTAATTAAAACATTATTTAACTGAATGTAACTGACTCCTAACTTAGCTTGACTAGTCATCAACTGAAGTTAAGGACCCAGTAGTTAACTGTCCTTGTCTAAATCATAACCGGAGTTCTAAAACACAACCAACTGTTACATTTAGTATTAAATAATGGTTAACTGACTATGGTAGGTGAGAAAAAAGCCCCACATGTGTGCAATTAATTAAACCATTATTTAACTGAATGTAGATAGCTAGAACTGAATGTAACTGACTCCTAACTTGGCTTGACTAGTCATCAACTGAAGTTAACTGACCTTGGTTGGTTTCGGCACTCCCAGTTGCTTCCTAAATTGTAGGGATTGATCTAGGAGACTCCTAAACTTATGCAATCAAGTGCAATAAGTGGTAGTGAGCCTCAATTAGTGTTCCCCACACTTTGGTAACTGAAACGTGTGCCCCAATTAGGTCAAGTTTAACCAATGGTGCTAATGACTATAAATGGACTGGATGGACTCCCGATTTAGACATGACTCCTGATTTAGACATATGACCAAATTTGTACAAGGGAGGATTAATAATCCTAACATTGTGGGGGTCATAGGCCATTGCTTTAGCCTTCTCAAAGTTTAGGTGATCTAGGAATATTTCCTTATAATGTAATGCACTCGGAGATTTGATTTGAAAGGGACCTACATTTTTTGGGATATGAAAAGATTTATGTTATTTAAAACCTCCAAAATCTAGTTCATCTAAAATAAATCTTTTCCTCACATATTCCATGGAAAGTATTCTCACTGTCAAGAATGTAGGTAACTTGTAAGGTCTCCCTTCAAAACCATAGAATCTTATGACTATATGATCTTCAAAAATAAACCAATCACCAACTTTGGTTTTTATTGTGAATTGTAGCCATTCTTGTAATAACCCAAAAATTCATAAAAATTTAAAATTTTTCATGTAACATAAAATGTTCATAGTCCTCATTGCCTAAGAACCAATAAATACCAACGGTTACTTTAAACAATAGTATCTAGAACTAAACATTTATAAATCTCTAGTTCTATATAAATTATTTGTTTATCTTCATAGTTCCATGTTAAGGATTTTGAATTTAGCAGTTTATGTTTTAAAATGACAGGGAAAGAAAACTATATCTAAACCTGATACCAAGTATGTTTTTACTGTCTTATGACAAGTAGGAAACAACTTTAAATGAGATCAGGGATTACTTAGCTTAAAGCTAATGCAGTGAAGTGATGCTTCTTTTACAGGTTCTATGCAGGTAAGCAATTTTGTTACCAGTATTTCGAGATCGAGATTATCATTCAACTAGCATATAATAAAATGCTAGTTAAATTACTTGTTTTGCAGCTTGAACCCAGTAAGAGGTATCGTTGATCTTTTTATTGTTAGAAACCTACATAATTGTTAGTAATAACAATATTCCAATAAACTGGATTTAGCTCCGTTACGCTTACTATCATAGAACTTATTCATTTAACTTTCATTTTTTTATTTTCAGTTGAAAACTTGTATGTAATTCTAGTATATGTATTTTGTGGAACATATTCCTTTCTACCATTAAATAATTACAGTAACCTAGAATATCTATGATCCAAATGTGGTTGTAAAAAAAATACTTTGGCCTAAACTAAACATTAACACTAGTACTTGGTAAACAGTACTGTTTATAACTATTCAAATATCTTTCAAACTTGAAATGTTTTATTACCAATGTTTTTCTTTAAACTAAGTGTTAATACTTTTTATCGTAAGGTAACAAGCATTAGTCTTCATAGATGTCTACCCTATTTTCCTTTATATGGATTCTCATCTCATATGAGTTTTATTAACAAATCATATACTAGTATTCATAAAAAAATGCCTAGACTATAGCCCTAACTAGGTAATCTATATAGTTACGAGTATAAACATATCATTGGTTCATTCTCCATTTTTACAGTATCTTCCTAGAACTGAATACTAAGCATTATTTAATATGAGAGGATTCATGAACATGTATTATAAGTTTTCTTATACCTTTTTAAAGGTTCTAGTTTATGTTAAACCCTAGTTTTGTGACTACCTCCCATACTATTTATTTTGGTTAAACAAACATAACCTAAAACAATGATAAAGAAACCATGCCAAATTACAATATGATAATAAATTTTAAACAATATTATGTGCAGGATTTGAATGAGGGTATTGAACTATAGTTCCAAACCCAACTTTTGCAAAAATATTTGGTGCTACGTGTTCGATGCACATTCGATGGGGTTTTGTTATAAAGTCTCTCTAAACCCTAAATTTTTGCCTCTACCCTATCTTTTACCCTGTTCTGGAAGAGAGGCCGCAGGCTCATGGCCGCTCAGCGTGTTTGTTACTCCATAGAATGAGCTTTCTTTTCGCTTGTCTTGTTTTTAGACTGTAGTAAGAGTTGCACTTGGAGAAATAGTGTAATGTTTTGAGGATATACCCCTCATTGTTGTTGCTCAGCTCTGTAATAACATTGCTTCTATCATTACATAGCCTCTGTGAGAGTCTTAGTAAATCCCTGGTGCTTTGGTTGTGGTTATGTATTCTTGTTGAACTCGGGTTAACAGTTCTTGCTGATTAGCTCTCGGTGTGGCGTCTTTACCCGTCGTGACTTGGGTTTCAGTCTCAAGTTTTGTATTTTGTGTTACCTGTTGTCATATTTTTTTTCTTGATGCTCGTCGTTCTCTGAAGGGAGACTGAGGATTGAAAGTGAGCACTATATGATGTAAACCTCGTGATGGTGCCTTCCTGGAGCTCATTATCTTTGCAAAAGGTGGCTAGGGTTTGATTAGAACATTTCTTACAGCAAAAAAATGAATCAGGTATGAATATTCATATTTATTAAAAACATTAATGCATTGTTTCGTTAACTTCTTTCATTTTTAATAGTGGTATAATATTAACTCTTGTTTTCATGCTCAAAACCTTTTTGCACCCTATACTCTAAGGATAAACCGGGGTTGGAGGATGTAAAAGGAAAGGAATCCACCAAAACAATCTCTTGGTAAGCCTCGGCTTCACTGAGGTTCTCCTATAGTGGTTTATAGTGTTGAAAAAATTATTGAGAAAGTTCGTAGGTTTATTGGTTCTTCAATTCGGCCGTGATGTACTATATCGTGAAATATTGGGTAGGCTAGGGGCCATTACATGATGATTGTTCAAGAAAATTATGAAGCCCTAGTGGCTGTTTTAGCAAAGTCTGGATAGGTGTTTCATAGCCGAGACAATTGTTTTGTCTATTGTGAATTCTGTTCATAGTGATGATACTTTTTGAAACAGGCTTTTAAGCCTTGACTTGTAATGTAAAAAGGCCATAAGGCCATAACTATTTAAGTCAGTTTTTGGTCTTAAATTATTACTTACACCTTGCAGTTGGTTGACTGTAACTTTGTTTTGATAATATATTTATATATTTTTTGGTTACTTAACTATTCTTGTTGTAATTTCACCTTTCGAAGGTTTTGGGATTAAGTAAGTTCCTGGTTATTTTGTTTTTTCTTTAAGGTAAATTAAATCCTGAGGGTTTCTGACAGTTGGGGTTTTTAGATAGTAACTTAGTTATTAAATCAGTAATGATTTATGTAGTAAATAAAATAGAGGAAATATATTAGTTGCATAACTTAACTATTTTCTTTAATCTCTGAGATTGAAAATATACTGTTAGGTTTTTAAATTTTATAATTACTCATAGATAAAGTATGTAACTCCATACAAACATCTAACTGATTCTTATGGTTGTATAGAATACAGTAGATATATTTTGAATTCATTTCATTATGAAAAGAACAGTTCTTTTACATAAGTTATTTTACGAACCCTAATTCTTCTTTAGATAATTACAAAACTAGTATTTCATTCTTAGTTAACCCTAGTTTGCATTTTCACTTAAATGAATTATTTTGGTATATGTTTAGCCTTGTAAACTATTTCTTTTAAGTTAAACTTAGTTATGTTAATTCCCTGCTTATATATTATCTGTTTATTATTAAAATATTATATTTGTAATAATAATTTTGATTTACTGTGTAAATCATTACACAAACTAGTGTTATTTAGTTCAAGTACTCTAACTAAATGAAACGTGTAAAAGAAAGAATACACACAACGTATACTTATGAACCTATAAAAGTTAAAAATTTCATATGCATGCACACTTCATTCGAATTCTTTATCTTAACCTACTGTACTAGAGTACTACTTTATAAAAGGTGTGGAAAAATACAGTTTAGGTAATTTCTTTCTATCTATTAATTAAATCAGAAATTATTCTAATCTTTTACCCTAATTTAACTAGCTCAGAACTTACTAACTTTACACAGCATATACATTTCTCCTAACTAACCCTAGCAGTAGTAAGAACAAAAGCATAACATATTTTTACTTAAACATAAACTTTCCAGACAATAGTAAATACTTAGATAGTTGAATAAAATAAGTAGAAATTGGAAATATAGATGAGGTGACAACAATTTAAGGAACCTATTCCTCCCAACCAACTCTTGGAGAAAAGCTGGACTGCAATTCTCAGGACCCATGATCTTGTCTCCTGGTCCACCTGGTAGAAGTACTGGGTGAGAGATGTAGTCTAGGAATCCTCTGCAACTCCACTGAGTGTTCAGTAATAAGTCAGTTCTACATGCAGCAGTATGAACTCAGCTTATAATAGTTGCACTAGTTCAGGTCTTTAGTGCTTTTCCACTCAAAACATACTTTAGCTAGTCCTCTCCACCGAATTCTCTTGAGCACTTCATTCACTCAGAATTTTCACCAATCTAGAATGAGAAGCCTCAGTTGTATTCAATGGGAAGTTTTATTAGCATTCCTAGGTATTTTGGGTCAGTTTTTACTTAATGAGCCACCTGCTCTTGTTCCACTTTCTTGGGGAACATGACCACAAAAATAGGGAAGTTGCCACCTGCAACAGCTAGAAGTAGTTTGAGGATGTTGCCAAGTGTCAATATGCTCTCAACCTAGCCTTCTCCATCAAGTGACCAGTAAAACACTCTTTTAATAGCTTCCCTAAGTTGTTGTCTCATCTTTCATTTATTTATTAATAAAATATTCAGCAATTACGTTGAATTATCCTTGACCCCACTTGGTCATTAATTACAAACTTTAACATAAAATGTAACATAATGCTTCTTAAAACATAAAATTTTTTGCAAATTGGGGCAGGTGACAATTCTCTACCTTACATAGGCATTATTGGCATGTCCATTCCATGGATGACATAATATCTAATTTTCATCACTTCATTGGTGAATTCTGTAAATTAGAATTGCTTGTGTGTCTCATAAAAAATGAATTCCACTCATATACAGGATATCTAAATTTAGTGCTTCATTAGTCATTCATAATCCCAAACATTCAAAATATAAGAAGTTTTGATAGATAAATCGGAAAAACAAGCATGAGGGGTATCTCGAAATTTCTTGAGAAGGAAATTTAGTCAATTGTTGGTTGAGGAGTTGAGATAGGAATGCAAGGGTATTCCATTTAGGTCTTTCATTTTAAACATGATGTAGTTGTTGTATGGGACATAATAGGGTTTCATCAACTTCCTCATCATTATTGTACCCTATGTTAGTACCTAGTTCTACACCTAGGGTTGTCTACTTTTTCAAACTCAAAGCCTTAACTTTTTCAAGCCTCTTGTTAAATGTTTCCCAAACTCTTTGAGAATACTTTAATCCTGTGGTTCTATAATAGAAATAATTATAATTATTGCATTAATTTTTGTTTTATTTTGATAGTCTAGTCATTAATATTAGGTTGAAAAAAGTTCGTATATTTGTTATATTTCCAGTTCTGTAGGTACTAAGTTTTCATGTTGAAAATATCCAAGGGAAATACTTGCACAAGTAAATTTGAAACCAAAATACGACGACATATTTGTCCGAATTTCAACAAGATTTTGTCTAACATCTGAAAAAGTAGTATATTTTTAAACGTCGGTAGAATTTCATCTGATATCTAAATACAATAGGCCGTCGTAAATATGACAAACACTAATCGCATAACTAACTAGTAAGGACCATTGATTCACCACAAAAAATCGATGATATGTTGTTGAATTTATGACACATAACTGGTCGATTAACCGATAGATTATTCCTCCGATGTTGTCAGATAACCGACATTTAAGGACCATTTGTCACAACAAAATCCAATGATATGTCATGGAATTTTGGACACATACCTGGTCAATTAACCGATAGACTATTCCACCCATTGGGTCGAATAACCGACATGTAATTGTCATAAATGCGATGAAAACTTGCTCGATTAATTGATAGACTATTCCACCTATGTTGTCGAATACTGACATTTAAGGACCATTTATCCATGAAAAAATTCAACGATATGCCGTCGAATTTTTGACACAAACTTAGTCGATTAATCGACAGACTATTCCACCCATTGTGTCGAATAATCGACGTGTAATTGTTGAAAATGTGCTTTCCTCCTTCTGCTTTCTAGATTCTAGACTTTGGGTTGCAGAAACCCATATTATTCTAGGCCTTGATTTCTTGTCTTCTGCTTTTCACCTTTCAGAATTTGGGTTGTGGAAACACATATTATTCTAGACCTTCATTTGTCATCTTCCGCTTCCCACCTTCCTGTTTTCGCCTTTTGGACTTTAGGTTGGGGAAACCCATATTTATTCTAGACCTTGATTTCTCATCTTCCACTTTCCACCTTTCGCTTTCCTTTTGAACCGTTTATTTCTTTATGGGTTCACTCCTGTCTGTCGATCTACGATCTAATGTGGATTGCAGATGATCTAATGTGTATTGCCCATTCATTCTTAATTGTTGATCTCTATCTCTCAAAATATCTGTACCATTTGAACGAAATTAAGTTCCACCCATAGATATGTCTAATATATGGATCTTTCCTCTATTATCGACCCTATTACTGGTTATTCCTTTGTCATTCGTGAAACCCTTTGACATCAATGACAACTATATTCTCAACAATGTCGTCGTTATCAAATTTGGTTAAATCCTCAAAAGTGCATATTTTGTGTGATGGTTGTTCATTTACTAGGATTTATCATATCTAAGGAGGGGATTAGTGTCAATCCTTTAAAGTTGGAGGAAATATTACGATTGCCTCCCTTGTGCACGATTAGACACCTTCATAGTATCCAAGGGATGACTAATTTCTTACATAGATTTGTCGTCAATTATGCCAATTTGACCAAGGGATTTATGTTATTGTTAAAGAAGGATACTCCATTCATATGGGTTGATTTAGCACAAGAGTCCTTTAACGCCCTTAAAAAATATTTGGCGTTGACCCCTGTACCTAGTCCACCTCACTATAGCAGGGATTTCTTGTTGTATGTGGTCATGTCTCAAGAGATTATTTGTATGGTTCTAATTCAAGAGGATTATGAGATCCAGGAGCATGTTAATTACTATCTTAGATGGAATATTACTGATGTGGAACTATGATATAGTCACGTTGATAAATTGGCCTTAGATATTGTTCATGGATTCCAATGTTTAAGACATTATATCTTGCTTCGCCAAACTACGATTATATCCCATGTCAATATTTTTCAATTTTTCTTGACTAGATGAATTATTAGAGGGAAATATAATAAATGGATTGTTATTTTGCAAGAGTTCAACCTTGAATTTACTTCGGCGAAATTGAAGAAGTCGTTAGTCTTTGTCAAGATGATGTTTAATATCCCTAGTCTAGATGAAGATGAGATCCATGAAGACTCATTTTTGGACGAAGATATCTTTCTCATTTCATCTATGGACCCTTGGTATGGGGATATTATCATTTATGTTCAGAATTTTAATGTCCCCCCTCACCTCTTGAGGGATGAATGTCAATGTTTAGATCATAACTCTAAGAAATACCTCATTATCGGTGACACTTTGTATCGTCATGGGGTTGATTCCATTTTGCATTGTTGTTTGACTCATGATGAGGCTGAGGTTGTGCCGAATGATTTCCACGATGAGGCATGTGGTGGTCATTTATTTAGGCTTGCTACAGCCCAAAAAATTCTTAGACCGAGTTATTATTAGCTGTCAATATTTAAATATTGGGTTAATGCATTCAAGTAGTGTCACCTTTGGTAGGTGTTCACGTGAAACTTGTCCTTGCATCCCTCCATGTTACATATGATTATCACCGCCGACCCCTTCACCAAGTGGGGGGTGGATTTTATAGACTTCAACCCAATTTTGACTGGGGGGCACCATCACATTATAATGATCATGGATTACTTCACAAAAGGGATAAGGGTTATTCCCACGATTAAATAAAATGGCGAGACAATTTCTTATTTCATATTCAATCATATTATCACTTGGTTTGGGATCTCGAAGGAGCTTGCCACAGATAATGGAAGGAACTTTCAAAACAAGATGATGGTCGAATTAGCCTTGAAACTAGGTTTTAATAAAGAACATTTTTCTTATTACTAACATCAAGTGAATGGAAAGGTCGAAGCTATTAATAAATCCATTTAGGCCATTCTACAGAAAAACATCACACAGAGAAAAAAGAACTCGCATAATATGCTTTACTCTGATTTGTGAGCTTACCAAACCATAGTTAAGACTACCACCGTATTTTATCCATATCAACTAGTACATGGGGTGGATTCAGTTTTATTGGTTGAATGTCAAGTCCCTTCTTTCAATATATCCATAGAGTTATTTCCTAATACTTTTTAGTTATAAGAACGTTTGGTCCACTTAGAGCACCTAGATGAGTAGCATCGGGATGTTGTAGTGGCTCTAGAGATAAATAAACCTTTTGTTAAGGCTCAGTATGATAAGTCTGTCCATCCCCATCGATATAGCAAATGTGACTATGTCCTCTTGTATGATTAAGTTGTTGAACAGTTAGGGGAGGTTAATTTTAACTCTATGTGACATGGGCCTTACGTGGTGAAACATGTCCTAGAGAAAGGTTCCTATGAGATAGAATATTATGAAGGAAATTCCTTGGAGGATCCTAGAAATGGGATCTATCTCAAGAATTACTATGGTTAAACTTCATCGAGGGCTGACATCTTGTATATTGTTGTACAATTTTCATAGTTTGATTTTGGTTCACTTGTAGTGTTATCAATTTGTTGATATGCTTCCTATTTTGTGGCAGATTTTGATTGAGTCTTTAGTGTACTTAAGATTCGCTGATGGTGCCATTCATCACACCCAAAACCTATCCTCAATGGAATGGGTTATCTATGCACCTGAGGTTCATATGGTGTCTTTGGGAGGTGTATGTCTCTGACCATCACCCAACAATGTTGCTAAATATAGTGTCATGATTGAGATATTACGTGATTCCATTTCCCACATCATTTAGTTTCTTGAAGTTTTCCATGACTTGCAGTTAGTTGTGTTACAATTAAATGGCTTGTACTGTATTAGGGATCCTACTTTGTTTTGAAGGTTCTTAAGGGTAAGATTGTTGGAGTGACAATTTGATTACATTACATACATTCACATACCTATAATTCATAATCATGTTGTCGATTCATATGCAAATTTTGTTTTAGACTGGCATTTGTCACATCAATGAAGAAGTATGTACCTTAAAATCATTCACATTCAAACACATGTGTAAATATATCAAATCGATCACCATAATCCTTTTATTTCCAAATAAAGTTTAAAAATGGTGTCATAAAACAAAAGTGTTATAGTACAAAAAACGAGGCTTTAAGACACCAAAATATATACTAGTCGTATACAAAATGTCTATATTGGCATCTATTCCTATGGTTTTGGGTGATGATCATGATAACACACTATTGCATTGGCTAATCACCTAAAAATCCTAACCCATGGATGGGGTACCCCAACTACATGCCTCTGCATAGCCTCGGTAAATTCCTCGACTTGCACCATGGGTATCATGTGTGTTAATTGGGAAATGTTACCATGTATGTTCTGCAGAGTCCTCCCGACATCAATTCCAATCATCTCCTCCTCTCGTCCCGAAGTTGATGTTGGGGGAAACCATTTTCTCATTGTGGAACTATGTCTACACACGTAAACCTTATGTCAATACTTTATACCACCAAAAACATGTTTTTGATTTCCTCATATATAAACAATACAAAAAAAATCACATAACTCAAAAATAGAAAAGGGATCTTACCTATATCGTCGTATGTAGACCCCGACAGTAGTGGAATGTCTGTATATCCATGGAAGTCGATCCATACATAGGGATAGTTATCTAAGGTGATGATTTGTCACTGCCACTAGTGGAAGAAGTCATGTGGGAAAGGAGTGGGTTCCCTACCTCCCCCTAGCTTATGCATCACCTCCTCCCAGTGTGCATGGGATGGATCCATAGGCTGTGAGCAGGGATCTCAACTCTAGGGCTGGGACTTGGTACCCTCTCAAAAAAGAAAGTGCTTAGGATGATGGTTAAACCAAATTTTTTATCTCTCCAAGCTTGTATTCAGTCAATTGTTGTTTCATGGTGCTCAACAATGATGTGCTCCAGTCATATACCATAGGTCTCACGGACTCTACCGAGTAAAACATGAGAGGCTGCAATGCTTGATAAAGAGACACCAAACCCTCTATTCTATCCAATACTAAAACTATCACTTTGAGACTAAGGCTTTGGATAATGTTCACTGAGAATTGAATTCCTATATTTTATGTGACAGAAATGTAATATACAACTATTTGCTCCTCAATAGTAACTCTTTACCTAATCCATGAGCACATAGGTTCATCATATCATGTCAACGGGATATTCCTGTAATGAAGTAGATGTATTCTACCTCTTGTCTCAATGGCATCACATTTAGCATGAAGGCCTTTGTATCTTGATCCCAAAATCTACAAACATTTGTAAGATTCTTGGTTGGAACATCAAACCTCAAGGTTCCAAAATTTTTACAAGCCACACCTTTTTAAATCTTGTTGAGTACTTATCTCACCAAGAACTTCCCTATCAACATATTCATGCTCACATTCCCTCCATTCTAGAACCATCCTACCAAGAAAAACAAAGAAATTATGAGTTTTCACCTCTGAATTCAACATCTTCATCCCTATATGCGACTTTTTATGGTAACAAGTGTGTATGTACGTAGGAAGGCTTTGCTTTTTGAGCATATATCCTTCCCGATACATGAATCGATGATCGATGACCCGCGTGGCCTAAGAATCCCATCTTGGAGAGATTTAAACTTTAGAATTCACCATGGAAAACAAAAATTAATACATTGAATGCATAGCCTAATGTGACAGTGTGATTTACTTGGTCCTCACGGCTATGGATTTCATGGACCATAGCTCCTGGAATATTCATTTGAAATTTCAAGGTCTAACTAGCTCCAAATGCACTATTTTGTGTAAAAAACCAAATGGTATGGTAAAAACTTCATATGCTAAAGTGACAACTCTCCACGAGCATCACTAGTACCAACACTTCCCTCACCAGTAGTGTGTGAGCATAAAAAAATCTTGTAAATTCAAACCGATTGTTAGTTCATGATCATATACAATTACAAATTATAAAATCATAAATGAATTTATATTCCAAGTCAATATCCTACAACTTACATCCAAGGCATTAGATCTCTTCATTAAAACATCAACCTTTTCTCTAATCTCGTTTGTTTGCGGCTGAATGAATAACATATGAAGGATATCCTCTTTGATTTTTTCAAGGTCTTCTCTATCATTTTAATTGGGTATAGTGAAGATCCAATGTCTGCATCATGCATGATCTCATCCACATCAATATGTATTGATTTATATGATGTTAGAACAAATGCTGAATTAGTAGGCTGCAACAGAAATATATAAAACATTACTAAAATGAAAGCAATATACTGAGGAAAACAACATAATAAAAAAAACATATTGCTAATTTTTTATTTCAAAAATTGCAATTAGGTATACATGCTACCTCGAGGATGGCGTTGTCTGATCCATAATTGGGGCCATGCCTCGATCATCACCCTGCAACAAGTATATAGAAAAAAATATCATAATGAAACCAAAATACACAAGAAAAGACATAACAAAAAAAACATATGGGTCACATTGTATTTGTGCAATTAGAAAGAGGTATACATGTTGACTCAAGGAGCGTGTACTCATATAATCAATGGTTGGGAACTTGCCTCAATTACTTCCCTGCAACAATTAACTGTATAAAACATTACGGAAATGAAACCAGTGTACTCACGAAAAAACATAATAAAAAACATAGTGCTCATGTAATTATATTTGTGCAATTACAATGAGGATTACCTGCTGCCTCGAGGATGGTCTACTCCTCTGATCAACTGTCGAGGATATTCCCCTATAACTTTCCTATGATGAAAAATAAATAATTCATTATCGAAATGAAACCAATATACTCATGAAAATAAATAATCTAAAAACATATTGGCCATATTATGAGTAGCAAAATTACAATGAGGATAACCTGCTTCCTCGAGGATGGTCTACTCCTCTTATCAACTATCGGGGAGATGCCCTGATCACTAGCCTGTGATGAAAAATAGATAATTCATTATAAAAATGAAACCAATATACTCATGAAAAAAAACATATTGCGCATATTATAGTAGTAAAATTACAATGCAGTATACTTGTTGCCTCAACATAAGTCTTGTCTAATCTACTGGTAGGGAGATTCCTCGATTAACACCCTACAACAAAAATATAAATAGAATTATCTAAACGAAACAAATATACTCATTAAAAACATAATAAATAAACATTTTTTTCTTATTATATTTTTAAAATTACAATGATGTATACTTGTTTCCTTGAGGATGGTTTACTCCTTTGATTAGCTGCTGGGGAGATGCCCCGATCTCTACCCCGCATCTTAAATAATGAAAATTTTAATAAAATTAGAACAATAGAATAACAAAAAATACATAAGATATTAGATTCATTAATTAAAGGTTGGGTAAATTGTTAGATGTACCACTCCCATAGTAACCATGTTTGTATCTTTTTTATTCAAATTATAATTAATAAGCAACTCTTCCTCTACAACTATTGATTTAATGGAACATACAAAAACATGGTTTCCTTCACACCCCTCAAATATACAAATGAGTTTCTTAATTGTATACCCTTATTGTGCACTATTTATAAACCCTACAATACTCCATGTAGCTTTTGTCCTTCCATCAATGTACATTGTTGCTTTTTTATCTTGATCTCTATCTTTCAGCTATAAATAATTTGTTGACAATCCATATCTACACATACTTGTGTATATTGGACTCGTCACATCCAATATATGTAGTTGTAACATGTTCCAACATACTCCATCAATTCTGTGCATCTGTCGTAACGGATCTTTCTGTCGTCCATGCAAAACAACCCCAAACCATGTAATGATGATGGTGCAATTTAATATATCCTCTCATTCAAACAAAACATTGTGTTTAGTTGAGGAATATCCTTGTGTATACATTAATTCACTAGAATTTTTTACATTAAGGACACTTTGATGTCGCCTATGGTATCATCATAAGAACAAAACCCCCCTTCAGTGAGAAAAAATTCCATGCATTTTTTAAATTTTCATATGATCTTTTGACATATAGTTGATATGCTTATTGTAGACATTTTGGATTTCTCACTTTCCTCTAGTGTTCTTAAACTCCCCTCACTCGAGGAAGAAAGACATGAAAAACACCTATTTGGTTATCCCTGCACCATGGGAAACATCATTCAATATTACATCTCGCCCATTTATTTCTCATGAAGTGTGTATTGAATCAATAGTGAGGTTTATGGTTATTGTTTTCCATGAAATATTAGATATTTTGATTAAGCTTGGACATTAAAAAATTTAGAAAAAAGGAATTGCCATGTCCGACGAATTAGAACCTTTCAACATTTCCTTGTCCTCAACATGGGGATAACATTGTGATTAGGAGGAATGTATGGATAGGGATGTATGGAAAAGAAACTCATGTATTCTTCTATATATTAATATTTTAGGCATTTAATTAAATTAACAGCACCCATACCACCATACATGAGTTCTTGAAGGTATCGTTGACCTCCAAGTTGGAATGTGGGTGTTGCTAGGAAACTTTCACCACCAGTTATGGGTCTTAGGTAACCTAAGGAGGATGGTTAGGTAAAAAATTTGGAACCTAGTACATAAAGAAGCATTTATGACTCTACAACCACCAATGATGAATCCAACAACTAGATATGGCCCCTTGATGGTATCCATGACCTCTAATTTGATATAAGAAAAATTAAAATTTTATACTTTAATGCATAAGCAGAAGTAAAAAACAAAGCTAGATTGAGAAAAGTACTCTTGTCATAAATTCAAACATATATTCCATGACCCTAAACCCTAAACCCTAGCAACATATATAAGATATTCCATGACCAAGCCCTATATGTATTGTACAGTCCACGACCTGCCTTTAGAGGGATTATATAGTCACCACCCATCCCTAGAGGGATTAAACAGTCCATAGGACATCTTTGGAATATCACAAAACAAGTCTAGCATCCCTAAAAGAGGTGCCGCCCAGTATAACAGACCAAGAGAGGAAGTAGGGAGACCATGGATAAGTCAAGGAAGACTGCAGGCAGTCACGAACCAACTTGCAAGTCACCAAAAGAATCACAACTTACTCAGGAGGGTTCATAATCAGTCATGACCTTCTCAAGAAGGTCACAAGAAAATCACCAACAGTCATGGCCTACCCAAGGATGTCACAAAACAATCACTAACATTCATGGTCTGCCCAAGAAGGGATAATATGGTCATAAGTCAGTTCACAAGGAGAAGAGTAGCAAAGGTAAAAAAAAATCCACTTTATAACATCAATAACCCTAGGCATCCAACAAAGATCATATCTATACTTCTTTCATGCCAGGATACTCCAAGAGTGAAGTTATGAGCATAATATAAAAACTTGGCAAGTCTTCTAAAAGGGTCACTTAGGAAACCCTAGATTTTAGAGTGGTTACTATAATAAAACATAAAATAAAGTTGCGTACTCTTAGAGTATGGTACCAAAGGTCATATGGTCACATAACAATAAAATTAAAAAAATAATAAGGTTAAACATAGCTTAAAACAAATAGCTTAATGATTGAGACAGAGAATAATCAAAGACTTGTTTAGGGTAATATTTTATTTAATCTCCCTTAGAGGACAACTAAATCTTTATCTCTGATGAGATACCAACGATGCTGAGAAATAGGTTCAATATATCACATAACCAAGTAACAAATCCCAGTCGAACATGATAACAGACACATAGAAGCAATTGTTTTCCTTGTTTAGGAGTAGGATAAATTACACTATATTCCAGAAAAATAAACAAACAAAGATCAGAAAGAACATAAACCCCAAAGAAACTAGGGGTCAATAACTAGTTAGAAAGATAGTTGATTTTGCAAATAAATTCGGAATAATAATTCACTTATGTTTATTAAATTCTAAACCTGAGAAGAGCCAAGGTAATAAATTCCTTTTATAAGTCTGGATAGTCATTAGATCGAAATTGTATTAAATATAGTGTAAAAGAATGAAATGGTAAGAGGGACTGGGTAAGTGACTGCTTGGCCAGTCTTTCCACAGTAAATTCAATCCTTTTAATACAAATCATTTGGGTATAAAATCCCTAAGTCTTAAAAAACCCAGAAGTCTTTAAATTATGACTCAAAGCCTGTAACTAGAATCTTTACTTTAAAACCCGCAAATGAATTAGAGGGACTACCAACGCTTCTCACCATGGAAAGGAGAAAGGGAAATGGAAATAAGTAACATATACCATAAGTAACATATACCCTTCATTCTATGTTGAGAGCTAACACATCCAAATCAGGAATAATTCAATCCGAGATGGAGAAACATTGCTTACGGAGAGGAGCCTAGCTAGAAGCCATACTCCAAACCCAAACAAGACCAAGAATAATGAAGAATAATGGAGAAAAATTAGGGTTTGAAGAATAATGATAACAAGACCATTAATAGAAAATATGACAATTGGCAAACTTTGTAAAGCTTATATGTATAAGAATGTCTCACATGGGAGTAAATAATCCTAGTATCCCGATGGATGAAGTATTTTGGTAATGCGTATGTACACTACTTGTATAAGCAAAGAGTTGAGTTGTTAGCTCAGATGCTAAGTAAACAATATTCCTTATGTTTTGATTGAAGTCCTCCTTAATTGATGAGTTGATCCTTGGGAAAATCAATGGATAATGACATGATGTACAAATAGTAAATTTGATCAGTAATATATTTTCTATAATTATCATTATGTTATTAATAAATATGCTTAAGAGTGAATAATAAAACAACCTTTATTATTGTTAATCTCATATTTTTTTAAAATTTTTTTTAGAAAATGGAGGACATTGCAAACATCCATTTAGAAACAATATTAAACAATAGAAATTTTTTTCATGTCTCAACATGACATTCTTTGTTCATTCAGTGTCCCAAATATCTTCTAAAAAACGCTTTCTGTGTAGTAATGCTTGCTAAATATGGCAAGGTTGTACCTATTTTACCAAAAATTAAAAACATGAAATTAAACGAGAAACAAAAATGGAATGAAAAAAAAAATTTGATAGTCTCACATACAAGGAATGAGGAGAGATAAAAAAAATCTCATTATGATACACATTACACAAAAGGATCACAACCCAACCTTTGAATGAAGATTGTAGTCGGATTGTAGATAATATAATTCAACGTTTAAAATCTTATAATCTAAAGAGGAAAAGGGATTTTATAGATGTAGAAGCTAATCCAAAATGCCACAAGATAATCCTATTGAACTCTCCTTGTTCATATGATCAATATTCCACTTTTATCTAATACTTTGCAAATCTAAGTTATATGAATTTGAGTTTGTGACAATTGGATAATGTAAAGAGGACCCCTTGGAATTCAACATACTCCTTGGGAGTGATTACATATGTGATATGAATGTTGTGGTGTCTACACTCGTTAATGTGATGTATTTTCCTCACAACATCAACATTGCCACTATTTATTAGCTCGCATTTTTTTATCCCTCATTAGATGACTTTAGACCAAGTATATCATTTGTCAATTCCTACTGTTTCGGTAGATACTCCCTCTCCACAGGTAAATTATGTGGCCTCATATCCCTCAAGTCCAATTGCTTCTAAGAATAATCCTCTACATTCATGTTTACTTTGTTTATATTTGGTCCCAGTAGTTGACAAAGTGATTAATTCAATGGGGGAATTGGAGTCTGCTCTCCACTCTATTTATCCAATTGAATGTTCAAGTATGTGTTCTATCTAGGATGATATACTTCCTTCAGATGAAGTGTTCCTAGAGTCTATGATACATTAATACATTCCTTTGGATGTTGACTTAGTTACAACTATATCCACCCATGACTTGTCTGTTGAGTCTGATCTTACTAGTGATCAATCCTTAGACATTCCTACTTATGAGTCTTTGGACTCTCCCATAGAGTAGCAAGTTGGTGCTCCTCCTGATTTTGATTCTATTTGTATAATTTTTTACTCTCATGATGTTGAGGCTATTCAAGTAGACTCCATAACCTCTTTAAACTTTGGTCTTCCTCTCGAGTTTGATCCTGTTGATTGTAAATCCTTAGGCCTTGACACTATAGAGTCTTCATCGGTTAGTTTATCCTTTATTATGCCTCTTGTTGAAGATAGGGAAGTTGAAAATATTTCTACAAAAGTAACTTGTATTAGAATTTTTCTTTTCGATATAATCTTGGTACTATTGTTTCTTAGAGACATGATTTTTGGTTGGATTCATGGTTTCTTATTGGTCCTTTTTATCATATTGCTAGATCCTTTCAGATATATTTAGAAATTTTTATATAGGTTTAGGCCTCCCATTTGTTACAATGAATTTCAACATTATGCCATTCAAATCTGCCATAGGGTCAAACCTGTTGGATATTGTGTGTTATATGTATCTTTATGCATTTTGCACTAGTCCAGTAGTAGATCCTACCTAACATGGGTCACCGCAATCAGCACTCCTATTCCATTTTGGTGCCCATGCTTATTTTTTCTCATGGGCTCGAGAGCCTTTGTAGATTTTCCTTTATTTTTGGATGAAGTTGCATGTCTCTCTTTCTCAAATATTTATGGCCATTCCCTATAAGGTTCCCGTGTTTGTGTTTAAATTTTAATTGCATTTGCATATACCATGTTTTTTCTCATAATACTGATGCCAAATTTCATGCTTTTAGCTCGTTATATAAGCCATCATCTCTTCTCTCATCATTGCTCAACCTTGTGTCATTTTTCCATTACAACGTGACACCTTTTACCTTGAGGAGGCATGCCCCAAGTGCTCTTATCTTGATCGTGTTCCTTGCACTATGCATAGGTATGATTCCTTCATGCCCCTGACACTCGTTTCCTCCCATTATGAGCATTCTTCCAGATCTCATTCGATATATTTAAAAAAAAGAAGAACGCCACGCCTTGAATATTATGGGCTTGTTAAACCTTTACAGGAAATTTCTATGGAGTTGTCTTTAAGATATTGTTAGAATCCTTAAAACTAACAAGATTACCGAGTCAACTTATTCAATTCAAACTCATTAAAGGACTTGAAGGAACATCCACATAGGTATAAGTTTAACCCTTTTCTGCAGCATGTGGATTATTTATGAAAAAGGAATAATCTAGTTCACTATAACTAGAAGAGTTATCCCTTGCTTTGGTTTCTCTCTTTTTTGGTCTTGAGGGATTAGCTTTACAAAAAAGGAACTTTTGGACTCTCCTTTAAGATCTTGTGTGACTCCCTAAACATGAAAATATTGTTGAGCTAGTTGTTATTTTCAAGATCATTAAATTATATGAAATATTTTATGTCTGGTATACATTTACCCCTTTTTCGGGTTGAATGGACTACATATGAAAAAAAAATTCTCTGGTCATTTTTTTCCCAGAAGAGTTCTCCTTTTTATTGTTTTATACGTTTTTTCAGACCTAGGGGACTAAATCTATGAAAGATTCAAAACTTGGGTTCTTCTTTAATTTTTTTGACTCTCTAAAATTGAAAAAATGATGACCATTAACTACCCTAGTCTCGACAAAACATTCGTAGGGTAGTGCCTTATCGAGCATACTTATATCTTGTTTTTAAGCTCATTAAAAAATGAAGAAGGTACTTTAAAAAAGAAAAGGAAAGGAAAGGGTATCAAATGTCTCTCAGTATAATGGCAGCAAGAGCATGTCATCTTTGAACAAAGAACTGGTTTAAGTCTCTCAATAGTTGGGTTCTATTTTTGGCCTTAGGATAAAGCATGATCTCAATGTTATTACTCCTCCATTTGGTTACTTTTCTAGTCATGTGGAGAATATTTTAATGTCTTCTACATTGTAGATTTGTTTCATTGGTCCGTTTGTGTCTAAAGTTTCTCAAGTCACTACTATGTAATGCTCACTGGTCAAGGATATAACTTGTGTCGGTCATTATGTAGTTGATTTGACCTCATGTGTCGGCCACTCCCTGGTATCAATCCATTACATCATGCCTTTGGTAGTCCATTTTGTAAAACTTTGTCCCAGCTCCAACTCAAATAAGTCCTTGATTTTCCTCATGTTGGATGATGGAGGATATCTTAATTCCTCCCTTGCAATGGGTCTCATCCCATGAAAATGAACTTATCTTGTTGTGGGAAGAAGACTTATAGTTCCAGATAATACCTTGAGATTTGTGTCCTTGGTAGCAAACTCTCTCATTGCAGATTTATGAGAATGCATCAATGCCTCTTACTTGCTGAATTCTTTAAGTGTTTGACTTCAAGACCTCATATTCACACTTGTATAATTTATGAAATACATTAGGTCCCATTTTCATTACTGGTGGGTTCCCTCATGTTTGTTAACAATTTTCCACATTTACCAGTAATCAAATGATATCCTCCATGTTCGACTTCAATTCCTCTATGCACATGGTTAGGATTCATACCTTTTGGTGGTTTGTATTAAATACCTTTGACCAATAGTAGCATCATCACCTTTTTATATTTCCCAAGTTACACAAGACCTTGTGACACCTTATATCACACATGTTGAGACATATATCCACCTTGTGCTCTTGTGGTTATGATCAGTTACTGAGCATGGATCCACACTATTCATTTGTGTCCATGACTTATCTATATTTCACATGACGCCAGTTGTATTTTCAGTGGCCATGATAGTTACATCAGTTATACATATTTTGGATCTTCCTTCTATCTTTCTAGTGATCATTTGTACATGGACATGCACATCCCAAAGATTGGTATGTTTGACATCCTTTCTATTTTAGGTACCTTGTTGAGACCAATATTCTTGATTCTTCAGGTTTCTCAACTCCAGACCTAAATTTTTTATAATGCATTTCTTCCATCATGTTCCCTTTTGACCTCATACATTAGAGGGCATAAGTTATATCCAAAATGGGAACTTCTCCGTCTGTGACGACACTTTCATGATGTCGCTCTCATGATGATATTTCATAAATTTATTGTCACTCACCCAAGGGACAATATGGATGGAAGAACCTTATTTTGTTTTTTATAAGTATGGTATTAACATATATAATTGTTACTCAACAATTAGGGAACTTTTGACCACAGTTGGAACCCCAAAACGCCCTAAAAAACCCTAAAACTGACATTCCCCCCCTAAAACTCCCTTTGTGCATAGTCCACCAGCATTTTCCCCCTCACACATGCATGTTTATAGTGTTACAAGCATGTGTGACATGTAGGTTTCCTATCTCCCACTAGCACATGCCTCAAAAAATAACCAAAAATATAAAAAATCTCGAATTTTGGAGCAGTTTTGGCAGTATTGGCAACTTCCTCCTCTATAACTATTATGATTTTAAAAGTGAATTTCCTTCAGTTGGACATCCTTCTTCACCTACCTATAGTCATTCTCTATGTTCCTCATATGAATGTAAGTAATCATCTCCTTTCTTGTTTTTATTACAGTATCAAGAGGTTGTCTTTCTTTCCTCATATCTGAACAATCTTCATAGCCCAATCTATCCATCTTCTCCTTCACTTGTGTGACAGTTCTAAGTGACTGTCCAACATAATTTGAGCCTGTAAACCCTGTAGACATACACCATTTGTTATTTTTAAAATCATAAGGTTCCAAGGCCTCTTTTATGGTCTCAAACATCAGTTTTCCAACTGGTTTTCATCCTTCCAAGGATTCATGAAACCATCATTTAATATCATGTATTCATATTCATCATTACTCTCATGAAGAATAGATCCATGTTCAAGTTCACATAAATAAACCTCTTCTTCAACACACATTCTTTTCTACAACTCAGCTCCTCTGACTTCTTCTTCCAACTAAACTCTTGTATCATACTTCAGTCTCCTTTGTAAATGAATCCACTTGATTCTTTTCCTATGAGGAACCCAACCATACCTTTGGTCCTCCATATTTCTCTATACAAACTCTCTCATTACTTCCAGCTGCACTTTTAATTCAGCCAACTCCCTATCAATATTATTCTAACTTGATCGTCTATGGCCCTTTTCTTAATATTCACTATGATTATCAGCAACCATAGTCTTCTTTACCTCATGAACTCCTCTATGTTCAACATGGAATACAATGAATCCATCACTACAAGCTGACTCCCACAACTTGTATGTAGATACCACACCAAGTATTCTCATGCTTGGTCTTCCATTGGAATCTATGTAGGTTTCTATCTTTTGATTGTGACTCATCCTTGAACCCCTAGGATAACCATCAATGGTCATCTCCTATTTCCTTTATGGACTCATCCTGTTTCACCCTGTGAGATGCAAACAACCTTTTCTATCTTTGAGACAAGTACAACACTTGTTCTCAGTCCCAATTCATCTCTTGGTGACTTTGCTTCTTCTTGGATTTTCACACAGAACCTTCCCTTGATCATTCCTGCTCTTTAGCTTTCAAAGCTGATAGGATGTTTCCTTACAACCACTCACACTCTTTGGAAAACTACAGTTAGCCTCCCTTCTCTAGCAATACACTCTGTTGTCTTGGTTCATTCACAATCTTCTCTTGCTTTCTCATGTAGATAATTTATCTCAGTATCTTCTTCAACCAAAACACTGCTGCAACTTCTTCAATCCTGCTAGATGAAATTCCTAAATCTTTAACCTTCTTTAAGAGATTTTCTTACTCTTATCCTTCACATCCTCCAAGCTATGATTCACCATCATACTTCCCTTTCATCTATTTCTTTTCAAGAACACATGCACATTATCTTATACAATCAAATGATAATACCATA
This sequence comes from Pseudotsuga menziesii, assembly GCA_001517045.1. Lineage (NCBI taxonomy): Eukaryota > Viridiplantae > Streptophyta > Pinopsida > Pinales > Pinaceae > Pseudotsuga > Pseudotsuga menziesii. The sequence continues at coordinate 28,714 of LPNX011069281.1, read as the reverse complement.
ATCACTTACCAAACCTTCTTCAGTCTTGTCTGGCTGAAACCATTTTGGTATCTGCAATTTCCTCTGTTGTGAATTCTTCACAAGCCACTGTCCACAAATATCTTTTGCAAAGTCCTTCTTTGTTCTTCCCAAAGAACCTTTAATGCTCTAATACAAAAAATTGATAGCATTATGTGGCTAGGCTTTCCCAACCTCCTTTGTCTAGTGTGTACTTTCTCCTTTCACACACTCTACCCACCTAAGCTTGAATCCTTCTCTCTATTCAAGACCCTCCTTTGATAATCCCACTCTCTCTATCTGAAACAAACTTCACTTTAAAAAGAAACCTTTCATTGATGTTGAATCTGGAACGCTTCTCCTCTAATGTTAAGTGCTCACAATCTAGTTTGCAATTAGTTAAAACTCTATTCTCACCCAAAATGCAGGTTTGCTGACTTAAACATTTTTAAAGAGGATTTGAAAATTATTCAGTTCAAGCACACCAATCAAACATGCTTTCAATGGGAAATTTTCTATTTTCCTAAATGCCATCTATTTTGCAGACACAGCTTCCATGTTTATGTTAACCTGGCCATTGGGAAATTTGGAAGGGCGTTAGAAGATACACGATTCTCTCCCATGTGGTCAACGAAGACCAGAACAAAGATAACGTTAGGGGAAAAATAATCCAAACCTAATATCTAGTCAGTTCCATATTTGGTTATCAAACATACATTCAATAATTTTCAGCTTCTCCACGTTTTCTCCACAGATAATTACAAAGATTTTTTTAAACACAATTTCCTCCAACATCGGTAGCAAGAAGGGAAAAATGAAATGTATAAATCAATATCCAGTTTAACACACTGAAAGTTTCAGCTATCCATCAATGCAAAGACAACACATTGTACCGTCTTTGCTTGTCTTTAATTGCGGTTTGTTGCCAAATATGAAATAGAACAAAACAAATCGAAAATCACTTACAACTTTCATTTTCTGCAGCAATTTGCTCAATCATCCATGATTATGTAGAAGAAACTTTGGTTACATTAAATTACCAAAATAAATTCTTGATTCCAAAACACTAAAACCACTAGCAGATGTAATTTTGACATATTCAGGGATTTGCACAATGTATCACTTTGAAACATTAATACAGTTATTCGCAGTCATTCTGGTTCTACCAATGATAACCATTAATATTTCAATGAATTTTATAAACATAATCTCAGTGTAATATCATATGCACAGTCTCATTTACTCACAGACAAAACACACAGATCATTTGCTAAAAAAAACTATCTATTTATTGCTTCATTATTCTGTAGGAAACCCTCGTCTTCCAACTTAGTTTACATTTTTTTTTATCTAAAATACAGATAGCCTCACCCTCTCTCTGTCTCCCTCTCTCATACAATAGACCCCTAACTCTATCTCTCCATCCATTCAAATTCTCATTCCCTAAAAACTAACTACTAACCACCTTTTCTACAAATAGATGAACTTACTATTTTTAGGAAAACTAACTCCTACAATATAATGTCCCCAAAATTTGAATTTTATTTTATTTTATTAGGCTAGTAAAAACTACCTATGCATAGCATTATTGAACTTGCGGAATATAATGTATGATGGATGCACCACTCTTTGGTCGTAAGTTGTTCTTACGTTCTATCATCTTACTTTCAGTTATGAGTATTATTGTATTTTACTTACGATTGCATAATGCTTGTTTGCTACATTATTCTTATGGTTATACATTATTGTGTATGTGTCGTTACTCGATTATAAGGCTTCGTTCAATTCTGCATAGTCTTACTTATTATTTATATGGTTCTAACTTAACTTTATTTTTGGAACTAAAGTTGGTGGAGTGGCGGGACTAGTTCTCTCATGACGATGTGAGAGGTAAAGTGTTCACTTGTCTAGCAGGCTTACTTAGTTTAGTTAGAACTAAGGCACCTATTCTATTTCGTATGCAGATTATACTTAGAGACATAGATTCAAAGAGTGCTGAACATTTTGATCATTAACATACCTACTGTTTTTTATTACGCTTCCTTACAGACTTATATCGATAGCAAGGTAATTACTATCTTCATTAATTATTTAACATAGATAAATTATTTATGCGATACCTTATATTCATTTTGTAATTTCGGATTCATTGTTATCTCTTAGTCTATTTACATTTTATGTTTTATTTAATAAAAGTATTGACATGCCTTTTATTCTGTGTTTGACAGGTTCACAATTCGTTGGTTAAAGGCCCATTATTGGTTTATGGATAATGAGGTTACCATGGCATATTTCATATTCCATGGTTAATAATTAGTAGGAAAACGAGAGTCAAAGTTTGAGGGCTTAGAGCCTAAGGTTTACATGATACATTTGTTATTTAAGCATGGGGATTAACTTTGGGATAGCGCACACATTTCATGGACTATACCTTACATGAGAACTTCTAATATAACCTTGGGGTGATGAGTTGTAACATATGGTTTTTACTTATGTGATGGGGTTTAAGGTCTTGCATGGAAATGGAGACCATGATAGTGTAACAGTGGTAAACTATGGAGATGGGGGTTTTGGTTTGATATTGGACAACAGGATGGCGCCATTAATGCATATCAGGGTTTGGGAAGCCCAAGCTGAGGGCTTGGCTCCACGAGTGACTTGGTCATTTCTCTTGTTTCACTGATGGTTTGGTCTTGGATCTGCACAGAGGATGGAGGTGACAACCTAGTTAACGAAGGTATGTTTTGTTGGTTTCATGGGAGTGTTTTATGTTTGATTTGTGGCTTATAGTGGCATACTTCTCATCCTTGTCATTTTCTTGGTGGTTGCAGGTGACAGGGTTAGCATGGAGCTTTTTGGTTTAGAGCTTTACCACTGGTTCGTGGGTGATGCCATAGGTGCACGGTAAGCCTATTAAACACCCTACGCTGGTCACCTCTTGGAATTGTGGGTAGGACTGGGTTATCACGTTTTTTTTTGGGTTTTATTGTTGGATTTCCATTTGCCTTCGGGCCTGTGTAAGCAAGGTTTGGGTTTGTAAAAATAATAAGCGTTTTTTTTTAGCAGAGAAAAGGGGAACCTCAAGACTTTTAGCAGACTCTGCATTTTGTTTATGTAATTTGTATTTTGATTTGGGGGTTTTAAGCCTCGGTAGCACCATTTCTTGCAATGGTGCCATGGCCCTTGGAACGACTATGTAGACTTCGATTTGAAAAATTTAATGGTTCTTTGTAAATTGTATTAAGGTGATAAACCGCCGAGTTTTGAATATAGACTGTGTTTACTTTATTTTTCCATGGTTATTAAACAGTACTGTGTGTATAAATCCATCTTGCATTTTTATTAATGCCTTGTGAATATTTAAACCTCGGGTTTACATATGGCATTCTGCCTTCACGATGAGTCTATGTATTTTTACTTCCATTATTGTTAATAGTTAAATGAATGGAAACGATAGAGACAGAGAATATCTTGGGGCCATTCCAAGAATGGCATGAGCACCCTTCCATGGTAGTTGAGACAGTGTAGAAGTTTTAGGATTCATGATTTGGTTTTTAATATGTAATGTGGATTTATAAATACACCGTGGGTGTAAACCCTTGGTTGACAGGGTTGCTGTAGATTTTGTTATTGTTTCATTCATTAGTATGTAATGTGGTAATGTGTAAGAGCCATGGGTGTAAACCCATAATGGCTATCATCGATGTAGGTTAATTTATTGATAGGCATAAGTTTATCACAGGGTTTAATTAGGGGTCTGTGTATTTATTTTAAGTGGCTGAGGCCATGCTTAAAACATATGGTGTAGAGACAAGAGTCTCACGACCTTACCATAGAATAGTGATGTTATTATTGTAGCCCACATACACTATGTGTGTAGCATGGCCCTGATAAATATAAAACAGCCCTAGATTCGAATCATGGCCGTTGCTTGTATAAATACTTGGGACTGTTTCTAGAAGATTATAATGAGGGTTGTAAAGAAAACAATTCCTGTGTATTAATGTAATTTCATGGTTTTAATTCATTTATATGGAACGAAGGCATGGTTATGTAAATGATTATTACTTATACATTTTATGTTGTGGTTTTTATTAAGGCCTACAACTTGGATTTGTATAGCCACAAGAGTCGATACCACGACCTTTGTGTAATTTAAGGGTTTTGAAATATTACTTGGTTATCATTAAGTGATGACCATGATAATATTAGATGGGACTTCAAATTATTTATGCATATATTATGTTGTTCTGTATTAAAATATTTAGGATTGTGGATTTTAAATAGTGAAAAGAGATTTGATCTTGGACCAAAGAATGGTCACGATACTTACTATGTTCATTGTTTATGATGATGTTATTTTTTATGGGATGATTTAATAGTTAGCTTGTATTTAAATATACAGACCTTGAAAGGTCTTTACTGGTTTATTTATTTTAGAAATAATTATAGTCAGTACTTAGTTGATTAGATTCATAATTATATTTATGTCTGATGATGTATATATATATATATAGTAATTCATCTTGTAAATATCTTAGGTTATTTAGGTTGTAAGTTTATATATATATATAAGACTTACCTCTGAACTAGTTTATTTAAATCTAAAACATGCCTCTGCTGACAAATGGAATATGTCAGTAGATTATAAAAACCCAAAAGAATAGATAGGTAGCAGATCTGAAATAAAACCTAGTTTGTACTTAACCCAGTTTCAATAGTAAAAATAATACAAGAATTAAAACTAGGGTGCAGAACCCTTGATAAAAATTTATAAACGAATTAAACTTGCTAAAGGAAATTGATGAATAAACCCTGGATAAGTCTGGTATAGAAATTAACTTACAACCTAAGGTTATAATTTAAAAAATGCAAACTCTAGCATATTTTAAACAGAGAAACAAATACATAGGGTTAGGAAATGAAACGCAATCATTTTCTTAACATAGCCAACATTTATTATAGGAAAATTGGAATAGGCAATCTAGGGCTTCATACCTGTAACTTGAAGCTCTTTTAATGGTTGAACCTGCACACTCAAATAACAAGCATTAACAATTCAAAGGAAGATCTGACCTCTGTTTTTGGTGACCAAATTACTTGGGAACTACCATGTTCCACCCAACCATGACCCAGAACCGTTACTGGTTTAAATCCGGATCCCCATGAGCTAGACTCCAACATGCAAGTAGCTTAGATCTCCTAAGGTGGGGTTTTCTTTCTGGTATTTCAGGACTGGATCAGTTCTCCCTTTTCCTTCCATGAAAATGTTCTCCAAAAATTTACTTGAGAGAAAAACAGGCAGAAAAATGACTCCTCCTAATGATAGATCAGAACCCCAAGCCTTTCCTTGGCTTGAGACTTTATAGACATACTTTTTCAGTCAAAGGGATAGTTAAATCAAGAAACCTTGGTTTCTTAATTTAACCCTTTTCAATTAATTTGGTTAATTTTTAATACTTCAACTTAGGAACTTTCAACTAGTTCTTAATTTAGAATTTTGCAGGTATTGGACTATTTATTATATTTTAAATAATAAATAATAATGGATGGATATTTTCTTTCTTTCTTTCATCATTAATATTATTACTATATTTATTCTTATACATACCATGTATAAAATACATAATAATATAACATTTGTTAACATTTGTCTTTGGGCATCATATACCATGATCCCTAGACTTAATGACACTTCTTCATTAAGGTCAAATAGGTAGATGGTTAGGTCTACTAGGATAGGAAACTCTAAACATCCTTGCATGTTGGATTTCCCTCTTATAACGTGGCAACTCTTCAGTACTTGATGAGAATACAGAAATTTGAAATTTCATTTAATCACTTATAAATAATTTTGATGAGATTAATATTTTTCTTGAGTCATTTTCACTCAAAAGTTATTAAATTCTTTTTAGTAACCCCTAGCACTTACCAGATCCCATACTCAACGCTTTAATAGAGAGTTACAAACTTAGTGCAATTTCAGAGCTCGTCGCTCAACACTAATGCTAAGATGTACTTGTATGATACACCTAGTAATACAATGGCCAAGGATCCGATGCTCCAGAGCTTATGCTCAACATCAACATGGAAGGCTCCAGATATTATGCCCAACACTTCCAAATCTTATCTTTTCATGTGTTCCATATCTTCTCACTCAACAAAAACGTAATTACTCATGTGCTCCAAAGCTAGTCGCTCAACATAAAACATTAAATTCCCATGTGATCTAGAACTCCTCACTCAAAACAAAAAATTAATTACCCATGTTCTCTAGAGCTCCTCGCTCAACACAAACATCTCATCAATCATGTGCTTCATGGTCCATGCCCAACACAAACAAGATTATATATATATATATATATCGTCAACAATTGGCTTACACCCAATATATAAAACAAATCATCGTGTTCATAAGCAGTGGGGTCTTCAACCCGATATATCAAAATAAAATATAAAGACAACATCATAATTAATAGGCTCATGCCTATAATTGTTAGGTCCAAAATTCGGGATACTACATCCCTCCCCGCTTAGAACAACACCGTCCTCAGTGTTCTAGGAAATCGGAAAGACATCATGAAAAAAGGCCGGGTAAGCCTTTCTCATGGTGGCTTCATTCTCCCAAGTAGACTCATCAACCTCAAAGTGATTCCATTGCACTTTCAATTAGACTATGGTGCGCTTCCAAAGCTGCACCTCTCTCTTTTCCAGTATATGAATAGGCTCAGGGGAAAAATCCCCTTCAGGTTCCACCTATAATAAGGACCAATCAACTACATGTTTAGTATCATAAACATATTTCTTTATGAAAGATGCATGGAAAACATTATGGACTCTTACATGTGCGGGTAACACTAGCTCATATGCCACTTGCCCTTTCTTGTCCAGTATTTCAAAAGGTCCACAAAATATAGGTGCTAAATTACCACACCTACCCAAGCTCAACGAGCTTTGTTTGGATTTTACTTTCAAGTAAACATGATCACCTATTTGAAAGTCTTTATCTTTTCTTTTCCAATCCACGTAAATTTTCTGGTGGTCTTGTTTTTTTTTAAGGTTCACCTAGAGCTTGGTAACCAACTGTTCCAATTCCATCAATAAATCAGGCCCTAACATGAGCCGATCCACCGGGCTATCCCAAGTAACGGATGTTCTACACTTCCGTCCATAGAGTACCTCAAAGGGGCTCATCTTGGCAAAAGTATGATAACCATTGTTATACAAAAAATATGCAAGATGTAGGTAATCCTCCCACTTTATGGGGTTGTTCATGACATACATCCTAAGCATGTCCTCAACAATTTGCTTTAATCTTTCTAAATATCTCCTTCAATAAGATATCAACAATGTTCACTGCCTTGTAGGTCAACTTCATAGGAATGAAGTGCGCTACTTTCGACAACTTGTCGATGACTACACAAATAAAATCATTTTTCTTCTTACTTTTTGGTAAATCGGTGATGAAATCCATACTAATGACCTCCCACTTCCATTTTGGAATGGGTAACCACTGCAACAATCCAGAAGGATACTCATGCTCAGCTTTGACTAGTTGACATTCCTAACATTTCATGATAAACATCGCAATGTCAGTCTTTAGCTTAGGCCAGAAAAAGTGAATCTTGACAACAAAGATAATCTTTTGATATCCCGGGTGCCCTGAGTAGAGTGTCCGATGAAATTCCACGAGGATGTTGGATTGAATGTCCCCTCCTTCTAGAATGTACAATTGATCCTTGGACCATAGCAGCCCAAATAAATCTACCTTGTATTCCTTTTGGTGTTGAAACAACCTATCCACTTGGACTTTCTTGAGGATTTACACATAGAAGGGGTCAACTATATTGGCCACTCTAATCCTCTCATGCAAATCTGCATCGGTTTGAATCAACGTAACCTCATATATCATATGAGTCCATCGGCTCAAAGCATCGACAACCTTATTCTCTTTTCCCTTAATGTGCTTTAGCTCGAAATGGTACTCACTAAGGAAAGCCAAGCACCTGGATTTCCTTTCATTCATCTCCAGTAGATCGAATACATATTTCAGACTCGTATTGTCTGTCTTCAGAAGGAAATTTCTTCCCATGACGTAGTTCCTCCACATCCTCAAAGCATGGATGATGGCCGCTAACTCAAGATCATGCATAGGGTATTTTTTTCTCATGCTATTTTAACTTCCACGATTCACAACAGATTGTGTAATTGTTCTACAGGAGGAATCCTCCTAGTCCTTCCTTGCTTGCATCCATGCAAACAACAAAATCCCCATTGAGATTCCCAATTCGTAACACCGGTGCGGTCATCAAAAGCTGCTTACTCTTTTGAAAACTTTCTTCGCACTTAGCAGTCCATAAGATCTTGCTTTCTTCTACAAAGCGGTCATGGGGAAAGCGATTCTCGAGAATTTCTCAATGAAGTTTCAGTAATATCTAGCTAATCCCAAAAAGGACCTAATGTCAGTGACACTAGTAGGGGTAGGCCAATTCTTTATGGATTTAATATTTTATGGGTCCATAACTATCCCTATCATGGAGATAATGTGACCTAGATACTATATTTGTGGTTTGTAAAAATCACATTTACTAAACTTAGTGTAAAGATAGTATTCTCTCAACACTTGTAGTACTATGTGAAGGTGTTCTTTGTGCTCTTCTTTATTCTTGGAATAAACCAGTATGTCATCTATAAATACCAAGACAAACTTATCCATATACCTACTGAATATGATTTTCATCATACACATAAAGTTTGCAGATGCATTGGTCAACCCGAATGGCATCACTACAAACTCGTAGTGATCGTACCTCATACGAAAGGTGGTTTTGTGAATATCCCAGTTGAAAATCCATACCTGATGGTACCTGGATTGCAAGTCAATCTTTGAAAATATTCAAAATCCTCCCACTTGATCGAACAAGTCATTGATCCAAGGGAGTGGGTAACGGTTCTTGATATTCATTTTGTTCAACTGACGATAATCGATGCACATCCGCATCGTACCATCTTTCTTCTTTACGAACAGTATCGGTGCTCCCCAAGGAGACAAACTGGTTTAGATATACCCTTTCTCTATCAACTCCTACAATTGCAATTTTAGTTCCACCAACTCAGGTGCACTCATGCGGTAAGGGGCCTTGGAATCCAGAATTGATCCTAGGGTCAGTTCGATGGAAAAGCATAGCTCTCATTTCGAAGGTAATCCTAGGATTTCCTCGGGAAACACATCCTTGAACTCTTCAAGAATGGGGAAGTCTTCTATTCGTTTCTCTTTTTCAAAATCTATGTCTCAGATGTTTATTGCAAACATCTTGCAGCCTTTCCTGATGCATTTCTTTGCTTGTAAGGAATATATTTGCCTTATAGAAACTTTCTTTGGAATGCCTTGAACCTTTACGTGGTTCCCTTGGCCATCGGTACACAAGATTGACTTGTGTAAGCAATTGAGCATGACATGGTGTTGTTCCCACCAATCCATGCCGATAAGTATATCGTACGATCCTAAAGGTAGGATGTTCAAGTTTAGTTTCGTTGGAAAACCATTTAGGTTTACCTCACATTCTTTAACTATTTCTGAAACTTTCCATTTCGTACCTGTATCTAAATGCACCAGCCAAGGTTTATCATGCTTTACTTTTCCTAAGTTGCATTCATCAACGATTTTAGGTGAAACATAGCTCTAGTAAGCACCAAGATCAATAAGTATTGAAATAGAAGTGTTCAATATCTTACCTTCTATCTCAACCATTTTAGCTTGATGATTTTCCTTTCGGCCATCCAATGCTACATAAATCCACGGTGTTCCAGCTATGTCCTCAACAATTGGTTCTTCTTGTAAGTTGTGCATTACCCCACTAGTCTTATTCTTACAATATCAAGCATAATGAGGCCCGTTGCATTTCCAGCACTTGATCTGTAGCGGGGTAGCATTGGCTCCACTTGCTACTAGAATGTTACCATTAGGAGATGGTACATAAGGCTTCATACCAGATTTATTGAAGTTCTTGTCTGTTGGAAAGCTAATATTCTGATTTCTGTATGGTTGTGGGTTAAACCGAGGTTTGTGGTTATCAGCAAAGTTCTTAGACTTGTCTTTGTTTTGGCTCATGTTCTCTTGCCTTAGTTGTCCATGCTCATAATAGAGCCTAGCTTTTTGCAGTGCAGTATCCAAAGTTTTTTGGCATGTCGAACTCAATCCTTTCCCGAAAATTGGGGGGAACACATCCTAAAAAATCCTGGATCTTTACATTTTCATCCTTAATGTATGGTACATAATGTAACAGATCTAGAATTATGTTAATAAAAGTGTCCATAGCCATGGATCCCATACGTAGATCGTGGAACTCTTTTACTTTTATGTCGAAGAATAATTCCAACATATATTTCTCTTGGAAGAGTTTTCGGAAGTTATCCCAGTGTATTTCTCTTAGCTCATCTTTCTTGGTGTGTTTTAAATCTCTACACCACCTTGTTGCCTTGCCATTCAAGTTATATATGGAAAGATGAGACTTTAGCTCACTTGAGTAGTTATGGACCTGGAAATATTTTCTCATACACAACAGCCATTCCTTGGCCTTCTCCCTGGTGCTTACTTTACCTTCATAGGTTGGGGCTATTATTTTTCTAAGCTCCCCCTGAAGACTGTCATTGATTCTTTGTTTCTTTCTTCATGGAGAGAGAGAGTCATCATTGGAAGGACTGTCATGATCTCCTTTTGGTGCTTCAAGGGTACGTCCCTCTTTTTCTTCTTCTCTTGGGCTGCTGACCTGTTTATGGTAAGGTTCTCTTTTGGATTTGTCTGTGGATCGAGTAGGTTTACCCTGTAGGCTTCCTCTCGTCATATTTCTCAATAATGCTTCGTTAATAGCCTGCTGTTCCTTTCTTTCATTCCACGGGGGCTTCACTTATTGACCAATATTCTATCACGTTAGTTCATATTGTGGGTTTTAAAATTATCAAAAATTGAACCAATATATTGCAGGTATTGGGGGGATGAGGGGTTTAAGGTGAGGGTGGGTAGGGTAGTTTATAAGGATTGAGGTATAAATAGGGGTGGGGAGGAGGTTTTAAGTATTGGGAGGGGGTTTCAACAAAAATATGTTGGGGCAATATCTCTGAAAAATTAAGGGTATTCTTTAATATCCCACGATTGCACATGCTATGTGAGAGGTTCACTAAGTGAAGTCCCCGTGTTTCGTTCAGATTATCTTCTTTGAAACTTTGCAATTATGCTTGAAGACTGTATATAGCCTTCAAAATATTAGAATTTAGCTCCACCACCAGTTCTGATTCTGGGGTGGGGGTGTTTATCTTTCCTTGCCAGCTGTTATCTTTAGTATTCATAAACTGAACTGTTCGGTAAAAGTTTCTTGAAATTTAAAAAATTTTAAATAACATAAATTTTTTTTGTTGGTAACAAATTTAATAACATACTTTATTTTCTTTGCGGTAAATTATTGGTGCACCCATAGGTCTCTTAGTATTGAAACTGGGCTCTCATACCACTTGTAATGTCCCCAAAAATTGAAAAAAAAAATTTATTAGGCTAGTAAAAACTACCTATGTGAAATATTATTGAACTTGCGGAATATAATGTACAATAGATGTACCACTATTTGGTCGTAAGTTGTTCTTACGTTCTATCATCTTAATTTCAGTTGTAAATATTATTGTATTTTACTTACGATGTCATAATGCTTGTTTTCTACATTATTCTTATGGTTATACATTATGGTGTATGTGTCTTTACTCAATTATAGGCTTCGTTGAATTCTGCATAGTCTTGTTGTTTATATGGTTCTAACTTAACTTTTTTTTAGGAACTAAAGTGGGTGGAGTGGCGGGACTAGTTCTCCCATGATGGTCTGAGAGGTAAAGTGTTCACTTGTCTAGCAGGCTTACTTAGTTCAGTTAGAACTAAGGCACCTCTTATATTTTGTATGCAAATTATACTTAGCGACGAAGATTTAAAGAGTGCTGAACATTTTGATCATTAACATACCTACTGTTTGTTGTTATGCTTCCTTATAGACTCATATTGACAGCAAGGTTATTACTATATTCATTAATTATTTAACATAGATAAATTATTTATGTGATACCTACTATTCATTTTGTAATTTCAGATTCACTATTTATCTCTTAGTCTATTTACATTTTATGTTTTATTTAATAAAAGTATTGACATACCTTTTATTATGTGCTTGATAGGTTCACAATTCGTTGGTTAAAGGCCCATTATTGGCTTATGGATAACGACGTTACCATGGCATATCTCATATGCCATGGTTCTTAATTAGTAGGAAAACGAGAGTCAAAGGTTGAGGGCTTAGAGCCTAAGGTTTACATGATATATTTGTTATTTAGGCATGGGGATTAACTTTGGGATAGCGCACACATTTCATGGACTATACCTTACACGATACCTTGTAACATAAGCTTGGGGTGATGAGTTGTAACATATGGTTTTGACTTATGCGATGGGGTTTAACGTCTTGCATGGAAATGGAGACCATGATAATGTAACGATGGTAAACCATGGAGATGCGGATTTTGGTTTGATATTGGACACCAGGATAGAGCCATTAATGCATCTCTGGGTTTGGGGCAGCCCAAGATTAGGGCATGTCTCCACGAGTGACTTGGTCATTTCGCTTGTTTCCTGGATGGTTTAGTATTGGCTCTGCGCAGAGGATGGAGGTGACACCTTGGTTAATGAAGGTATGCTTTGTTGGTTTCATGGAAGTGTTTTATGTTTGATTCGTGGCTTACAGTTGCATACTTCTCATCCTCATCATTTTGTCGGTGGTTGCAGGTGACAAGGTTAGCATGGAGCTTCATGGTTCAAAGCTTTACCACTGGCACATGGGTGATTCCATAGGTGCACGGTGATCCTATTAAAAACTTTGCGCTGGTCACCTCTCAGCATTATGGGTAGTACTGGGTTATCATGTTGTTGTTTAGGTTTTACTGTGGGATTTTGATTCGCCTTCAGGCCTGTGTAAGCAAGGTTTGGGTTTGTAAAAATAATAAGAGTGTTGTTTTAGTAGAGAGAAGGGGAACCTTAGTACTTTTAGCAGACTCAGCATTTTGTTTATGTAATTCGTATTTTGATTTGGGGGTTTTAAGCCTTGACAACACCCATTAGAGGAAATTTCAACTCAAAATGGGCCTTTTAACTCTAATTCAAATTCCATGTCATCATGTGCTAGCCAGTGAAATTTCTTTAAATTTGAAATACTGTATAGGTCTTAAACAATTTTTTGATATAAATTTGGGGCTATGTATCATAAAAAAAACTACTTTTTTGTTCATATTTTCGACATATCTCCTTGTGTTTTTAGTCAAATTTCAATTGGTAGAGCTCGTTGGATACATAATTAAATTCCACATCCAATGAGTACTCACTTGGCATACTTTTGATGGACCCCAATACCCCAAAAACAAGGAATACCTGAAAAAAAAAATTGATGATGATGTCATCATCACGTTTTTTAAGGCATTTCTTGTTTTTGGGGTATTGGGGTCCGTCAAAAGTATGTCAAGTGGGTACTCGTTGGATGCGAAATTTAATTATGCATCCAAATATCTCTACCGATCGAAATTTGAGTAAAAACACACGGAGGTATGTCGAAAATACAAACAAAAAAGTAGTTTTTTTCTTTTCTTCCTAAAAAATTATTAAGTATTCATTTATTATTTTAACTATTATTTTAATCATTTTCCTTAGGAGGACCATTTTGAGTTAAAATTTCCTCTAATGATTGCTTGCAATGGTGCCATGTCCCTTAGCACGACTGTCTAAACTTCGATTTGGGTCAGTGCAAGAAGATGAGGGACCTTTAAGATGCAATCCTAGTTTTCAAAAAAAACATCTTGTTACCAAAAAATACATCAACCCAAGCCTGACATAGCACTTGGTATGGTTCAACCCAAGCCTGACATGTCATGGGACATGTAGGATAGTAAGACAAATCATGTACGCGTTATATAACTACAAAACGCGCTCGCGATATGTAGTTATAAAACGTGTGTGCGATTTGTAAATCATAAAAAAAATTTAAATATATAGTCCCCAACCCGCGGCCGATTTTCACAATCAGGAACGCGAATTCGACGGGCCATTGGAGCGTTTGGAGTGAGACAACTGCTTGGGATTGTTGCAGGAGCTGATTCAAGTTGAGGGGAGGAGATTTCACTCGTGCATTGTCATCCAACAAGGTAATTCAATCACCCAATCCATTTTTTTTGTCAATTTTTACCCTATAATTGTGTGACTTTAGATGTGTGATATTCAAATGCACTTCCATCCTATATTTTTTAATTCTCAAGAGAATTACCTTATACACCTAGTAGAAGAGATTGAAGAATGTGGTTAAAAGATGGAAATTTCTATTATTTGAACAAATCTCAGGTTCAAATCCAAGAACTAATCTATCAGTATAAATACATTGAACATTGAATTGAGTTTCACTTTATTACAAGCTAATGTTAAATTTAAATAGTGTCTTATGATTTCACTTGAGGTCTCACGCCCACACCATTGGTTGATTCCTATACCCTTGGTTGATTTTCTATTGGCATTCCTTGTTCCAACATGAACTCACCCTTGTATGAAATTGTTGACGAGTGTTTCTAGATGTTACATGGTGTATTCACCTTTGTATGAAATGAATGGCGTTTTTTAGATGTTACATCCATGTGAAGTAGTTTGCCTTAGATGGATGCTTATATATATGGAGATCCAACAAAACGAGGTCCCTCTATTGTACTATTTTGGTAATTAGGGAATTTTTGTGATGGAAAATAATCTGGAATCTTCCATGAATGTACCAATCATGTTGATGTTCATCGCCACTTGATTCGATAGCTTGTAGAAGATGGAACATTGGAGTTTAAAAATTGTCATATTGAGGATCATACTACATATATATATAAATTTGATACTATACAAATTTGTAAAATTTAGGGACAAACTTAGTATATTTTCTAGATGAATCATTAAGGGAGGGTGTTAGAACTTTCATCTAAACTATAGAATTAGGCATATTAATAAAGTCACTTGGCCATTTTAGATTACTTTAAAGTA
>LPNX011069263.1:64821-80352 GCA_001517045.1 Pseudotsuga menziesii | reverse complement strand
CTCAAATGGAAATTCAGCAGAATCTATGAGATGATATATATTTGGAGACATTCCCAAACACATAATTCCATAAGCTATATCACAATTATTTATCCAATCAATATTATCTTCATAAGACTCAGGTTCACTCATTGCACCAATGGAGACATCAAAGAGACATTGCCTCTTCAAGTATGCCCTCATCTTTGGCTTCCAATCAGCATAGTTGAAAGGAGATAGTAGAGGAACTTTTGAATACATATTGAAGTTGTTGATATTCTCTAGTAGATACTCTCTGCAACCTGCAAAACAAACTAGGAGAAAATCTTGTAAGCTAGACAAGCTCTTCTTCAGAGAGGGATAGGAGACTGGAAGCGCTCCTCAACTATATAGAACTTGATCAAACTTGTTGCTCTGATACCATGTAGAAATAATAGATCAATTCTATGATCAATGATGATAAGAAGAATCACAGGAAATAGATATTGCTACTAAGAATTCTCACAAGCATACACGGGAAAAATTGAGAGAATAAAAGAGACTGAATCACATGAATGAAGAGATGAATATTGGTGTGTATCCTTCCATTGAATAATGATGAATAATAGTGTACATAAATAGTACATCCCTTATAGTAAAATCGAATTGTATGGAAACAAATCATAAAGCTCAAAAAGGATGACTTACCAAAATATAGCAAACCCCCATAGGTGGCTAAAGCACTTACCAAATATATCAAGGACCTCACGAGTTGGAAAAAGCATGAGTGAGTTGTCAAGGAGATGGAAAAAACATGCTAATCCTAGAAAATCGAGAAAAAATAATGGAGGAAGGGTTGGAAACAAAAGCTCCTAGTTTCCTAGTTGACTAGCTTTTATCTTATCCATAGAAAACCAGGAAAAGCAGAAAAAGCAGAATAAAGCAGAATCTACTGTAAAGTCCTATATACTAATTCTGGATGGTCAAAAGGTGGTCAAGATCAACCCAGAATTGGAAATAAATCATTCCTAGGATATAGATGGCATGTATTGACTTTAAGGTGCAAGTGGATGCCAACTAATTAAGCTAGTGGATGAATAATTAATGAAATAATGACTAATTATTTTATCCTAAGTTGTGAGTGGGTTAAATATATTCCAACACTTATTAATTAGGTTTCCCTTGCATCTTAGTTTCCAGTTTAAATATTAGTTGTTAATAGTATCATTTTCAGTTTAATATTTTTTCCCGGTTTAATTAACTTAATAGTTGAATTATTAGGAGTTTGACTCGGTTTTTCATTTTGAAAGATCTTTCGATATTTTGTTTGTTAAAATATTTCCACGACACCATAAGAACCCCTCTACCTTCGCATATGTTTTATGTCAACTCTAAGCCTACCAACCCCGGTCAATAATTAAAGTTTAGGTGAATTAATTTAGACATTATAACACCCAACACTTTTGGCGTCGTTGCTGAGGAGTTGTTCTGTAAGGTAGAGTAGAATTCTTTATGAATCTTAGCAATAGGTTGGTATTGGGGGAGCGGTAAGATGAGAGGTAAGAACCTACGCATCTATTATAACAGGCGCCCCCAAATCCAGCAACAGTAATAGCATAGGTTTTCTTTAGTTTAAATTTTTCATGAGCAAACTAAGAGATCCTCGTGGTAGATTTATTAATACCAGAAAATTTATTGAAGTCCCTACTAACTACCATAGGGGACGTAATTCCCCAACTACTAACTCACCAGAAAGGTATCGAAAGATGCCTATAGGAAATAGTTCTACCCTGAAACCTAAGGAGTCTCTCTTAGAATATATTACTGAGGAAGCCATAGAAGGAGGAGGAACCTTGGAAGAAGGTCCTAAGGACCCCATTCCTAAGGAAGTTCAAGAGGATGAGCCACTAGAAACCTCTAGCCCTCCACTAGTTTTGAATCCAATTAACACAATTTTTTCACTAGTAGGAGATCTGAATTTCGTTGACTTTGTTGATCCTACCCATGTAAAATCTCTCTTTGCAACCTCAGTATATCCAGTAATCTTGCAAATTGAAACGTATACATTAGAACCTACTATCCCTCTAGGATTCAATTAAAACGCAGTTGATAAGAGGAAGATCTCTCCCAAAAAAGAACGTTGGGACACTCCGTTGTCACCTTGAAAGGAGCCTCCTAAGTATATCTACGTTAAGAATCCAACCTATATGGAGAGACGGGGAGAAAACAAAGATCATGATGAAGTTATAAATGAAGAAGGAGAAGGGGTAAATTGAACTGAGGCTACCTTCGGATTCCCTATTTTAGATACAATGTAGGATGTATCTATGAAAAATATCCCTCCTTCCTCCTTACCTACTTTCTATGGGAAAAGTAATGAGGACCCGGACACATTTCTATTCGAGTTCGATATCCTTTGTAGGATATATAATTATCTACAAGATTCTCACAAACTAAAACTCTTCCCCGCTACAGTAAAAGATTCCACCTTGAGATGGTTCGTGGGATTAGGAGAATTCACTATCAAGACTTGGGACGATATGAAAACTTCATTTTTGTGAAAATATCAAGAGTATTGCAAACCCAAGGACTCCCGACATGATATATTCAAGATACAAAAACTTGAAGATGAGAGCTTGGAAGATTATCTCGAAAGGTTCATTTATACATTACATAAACCTAAATATAATGACCTCCGAGAAGATGCAGTATGTACACTTTTCCTTAAGGGTATATCCGAGGACTTGTTAGAAAGTCTTAATCTCATGGCAGCTGGCAATATTTCTCATAAAAATTCTACACAAATTGGTGAGATGTGTAAAAATTATTCTAGGAGTAGGGGGAAAGTTGTAAGAAAATTTCGAGAGCCTTTTAGTAGAAATGTAAGAGGAAACGTTCATAGTTCAAGTGGAGTCACAAGAGTAGAGTTAGGAAACCTGTTGGAGAATTTCAATACTGATATCTTAGGAGAAATGGGTTCTCAACTAAATGCTCTACAAGCTAAGAAGAGGCAGGATCAAGAATGAGTAGCAATGAGTATCTTTTGTCCAAGATGTAGAACAAAACATCCCCAAAGGGAATGTCCATTAAACAACATCTCCGTATGTCACATTTGTACATAAGAGCATCCAACAAATAACTGCCCATCCTTTCCTAGGATGCAAGCCATCTATAAGAGTGGGGATGTAGCTGAAACATCTAGGAGGCCTCCTTGGAAACCTAGATACCAAGCAACATATCAGAACTTTCCACCACAACATCCACTCTATTATTCTCCGTATCAACCACCTCAACAATGGATCAATTCAAGTTGGCAGAATTGGCCACCCCAGTACCCACCTCCTCAATTTCCACAACAATAATATTGTTCACAAGGATGGAGAGGACAATCATATCCTCAGTCACAACCTTTCCCTACACCTAATCATCCTTATCCTCAGAATCAAACAAATTTCCAACAAATGTCGCCTGGATTTGTACCTCTAGTTCCTTTTATCACACAGTAACCTCATCATTTCCAGAATACAAATCCCCCTCGACTGAAATTATTACCTGCACAACCGATACCTAACCCTAATAATTAACCAACTCAATCTCTTAACAACATTGAGTTGCAAACTCTTCCATCGTACCTTATTTCGACTATACATGTACATGAAATTCAATTACGATCGGGAAGAGTTGTGAATGATAAACCCAAGTCATCAGTCGTCATTCAGGAACCAAATGAAGAAGAAGAAGATTCAAATGAACCCATGAATCATTCTATTTTGTAGGATGTGAACATTTCAAAGGCTCCAGTACACACCCATCCTCTGCAAGAAACTATTCAAGAGCAAAGAGTCCCTCCATTTCCAGAAAGACTAGTAATAGAAAAACCTGTAGTTCATCTAGAGTATAACATTTTGAATGAATTAAAGAATATCTGTATTAAAATCCCTCTATTACAAGCTATCAAAGACATACCAATCTATAGTAAGGTAATAAAGGAGCTATGTATTAAACGCCCAGGAAAGAAGAAAAAGGACCCTCTCACAATTCCTGTTATATGATAGATATCTGAATGTATGACAGGTCAGTCCCGGATTGCAAAATATACAAATCTAGGATCCCCAGTAGTGACTGTAATTATAAAAAACACCGCCATAGAGAATACATTAATTGATTTAGGATTCGCCATTAACATGATGAACACCATAGTTTTAGAAGTTTTACAGTTGGGACAATTTCTCCGACCTACTCCTTCCATCCTAGAACTAGCAGACCGTACTACGGTAAAACCCGCTTGAGTCTTGGATGAAATTGTTGTATCAATAGCCTCATGGGAATACCCTGTCAACTTTATGGTCATAGAATCAAAGGATCCTTCTAAAGGACATCCTATTATTTTGGGAAGACCATGGTTAGCTACCGCAAATGCTTTTATAGGATGTAGGGATGGAGAGATGACTATTTCCAATGGGTTGTCCACACAAACACTTATTTTATACCCCCCAGCACAAGCAATAACTGAAAATTCATGGTGGTTAAATTTTTAGTTTGGGGATGAAGACTTTGATAATATATCCCTTCCCAGTGATTTCTCTTGGGCACTTCAAGAGCAGACCACTGAGAATCTATTAAACTAGTTTATTTCTTTAACAACCTGTACAGATTTCCCTCAGTCTTTTGCTCAACTCAATCAAATTTTTGGAGATAAGTTTCAAGAGAATATGGCTCTTTCCATGTTTACAGAAACACCTTTTGTTTTCATGATTGAAGAGAATATAGGACCATATACCATACCTTGTGAGGTTGGCCCTGAAAAATTTCTATATATAAATGCAAGATTAAGTGAAAACCAACAAGCACAGCTGCTTAAAGTTCTTAAGAAACAAGCTGGAGAATTTGCATGGTAATACACTGATATGAAGCGTATACACCCTGAAACCTGTATTCACCATATTTATATGGATCCAAGCATGTTACCTGTAAGGCAGCCACGGAAGAGGATGAATCCTTCTCTAAAGGATATAGTAAAGCAAGAATTACAAAAACTCCTCACTGTTGGTTTCATCTATCCTATCTTCAACAGTAAATGGGTATCTCCTTTAGTAGTAGTCCCAAAGAAAGTTACAGGGAAATGGCATATTTGTGTTGATTTTAGGGATCTAAACAAAGATACACTTAAAGAATAATTTCCTTTACCTTTTATTGATCAAGTGTTAGATACTTTGTCAGGTAAACAGTATTTTTCCTTTCTTGACGGGTATAGTGGTTACAACCATATTTTAATAGCACCTAAAGATCAAGACAAGACCACTTTTACATGCCATTGGGGAACATATGCTTATCAAGTTTTTCCATTTGGCTTATGTAATGCACCTGCCACTTTCCAGTGAGCAATCTTAGGAATCTTTTCTGATCTTATACGTGACTGTGTGGAGGTATACATGGATGAATTTACGGACTATGGTAATACTTTTCAAGAATCCCTTGACAACCTCGAGAAGGTCTTGATCCAATGTCAAGAAACAAATTTATCCCTTAGTCTCAAAAAATGTAAAATGTTACTGACATAAGGTATAGTTTTGGGACACCATGTTTCCTGCCAAGGAATTAAGGTAGACCCTGCGAAGATCGAAGTAATTGTTGGCCTTCCCTCTCCCAAAACTTAGAAAGAGGTAAGAAGATTTCTAGGTCATGCAGGCTATTACCGTCATTTTATTGAAAATTTCACTAAACTAGTTGCACCAATGTTTAAGTTGCTTACAAAGGATGTAGAATTCCAATGGATAGAATCTTGTCATAATGCTTTTGAAATCCTAAAAGCTAAACTATCGGTGGCACCAATACTTAGGGGTCCCAATTGGTCCCTTCATTTTCACATATCTATTGATGCCTATGATACGACCATAGGAGGAGTCCTCAGCCAAAAATAAGGACAAGCACCTTATGCCATTTATTTTATTAGTAAGAATTTGACTTTTTCCGAACTTCATTATACTGTTACCGAAAAAGAATTTTTGGCAGTAGTTTATTCTATTAATAAGTTTCATCATTACATTATAGGTTATGAAATGTTTGTGCATACCGATCACTCCGCCATTATATTTCTAATGAATATACCAATCAGCAATGGTAGAGTGACCCAGTGGCTTCTTTTATTGCAAGAATTTAACATTACCGTCATTGACAGACCTGGTAAAGAAAATCTAGTAGCAGATTTCATTTCCTGTATTGAACATGAAGACGGTACTAAACCAGTTGACGACACTTTTCCTAATGAACATCTATTTGATGTATCTATTCAAACCCCTTAGTTCGCAGATATTGCCAATTATTTAGCAACTGGGAAAATACCAAACCATTTGTCCCCACATGAGAAGCATCGTATTATAGTTCAAAGTTCCAATTATTCTTGGGTTGATAGCGATCTCTTCCGCGTTGGTCCAGATCTTATTATTCGACGATGAGTGAAGGAGGATGAAATGACAGACATCCTCCATGCATGCCATGATGGACCATGTGGAGGACATTTTTCTGATAAGAGGATGGCATATAAAGTCTTACATTCTGGTTATTATTGGACAAGCATTTTTAAAGATGCTGCCAAATATGTCAAAGGATGCGATAGTTGCCAAAGAATGGGTAGACCTACGTCATCTGATCAAATGCCTATACAACCCCAAGTCATGATTGAACCCTTTGAGAAATGGGCTCTTGATTTTGTACGACCAATTTCTCTCATGTCTCGTAAAAAGAAATATATTCTAGTTTGCACGGACTATGTCACCAAGTGGGTAGAATCTAAAGCTTTGTTTAGGGCTACAGAGAAATCAGTGGTAGAATTCATATATGAAGAAATATTCACCCGGTTTGGTGTACCTAGAGAAATTGTCACAGATCAAGGTACTCAATTTACTTCTAAATTAATGAAAGAACTTACTACGAAATATGGCATCCGACATTGCAAATACTCACCTTATCGCCCTCAGGCTAATGGTCGGGTAGAATCAACTAATAAAGTATTAGAAGCCATTTTAACTAAAACCATTCACTTACATCATAAGGATTGGGTAGATAGACTCCCAAAGGCTTTATGGGCCTATAGGATAACATGGAGAAACACTACCGAACATACCCCCTATGAGTTAGTGTATGGAAAAGAAGTCATTTTACCTATTGAATTTCAAGTTAAAACCTTTCGTATGGCAGCACAATTAGGCATGAATTTGGATGAAGCACAGAAACAATGAATATTGCAGATTAATGAGTTAGATGAGATTAGACAAGATGCACTCCAAAAAACCATGCTAATACAGAATCAACGAAAGACCTGGAATGATAAATTTATTAAGTAAAAGCAGTTTAATACTAGAGATTGGGCACTACTATTCGACTCGCGGTTTAAAAATTTTGAAGGAAAATTAACTACCCGTTGGATGGGCCCATACGAAGTAGTTACAGCTTTTGACAATGGGTCAGTAAAAATTAAAACAATATGTAAATATGTGCTTGTTTCTTTGAATAAATAAGAGTTATTTCTAATAGATTGTTTACAAGAGACCCTTTTTCTTTTTATTATCTCTTTATTAATAAATTGGATCATCTAACAAGTGGTTTTGCAGTTTGATTACAAGTATTCTATCTCTATAAGCAGCTCATGGAGTATTACTTGGAAAAGGGAAGTATGTTAAAATACTCATCAGATATCTTAACCTTTCTTGGGGTACTTTTGATATTTTCATCTTATAGTGAAAATTAAAAATTTACAATCTTCTATATGTCATACTTAACCAGCTCCTTTATGATTCATATGGTTTTTGGTATTTTGATTCAGACATGTATATTTCTGATTTACTCTTTTTAATAGTTGCTTGATCGACCTACTTTCATTATCATATTTTTCACATTCTTATCTTACACCTATGGATTACTAGTTCATCTTATGCTTATCATCAAAACTTGTCTCTCAAGTATTTTGGTGATAACTTGAGAGTAAGTAGAATTTTTGTCTGTGGGGAACATTACTTTTCTTTTATGAAGAAGAAGGACTGTAAGGTTAAAGAATAGCTTTAATTTATTCTCTTTTGACATGATCTATGGTTATGGCCATTATGAAATTACTTATAATTTTATTTTGAAAAAAATTGAATTATGTGTTTAGCAGGACTTAACATGCTCTAGTACCAATCGGCTTCCATATATTTAATATCATTATACAAGGAAAACCCGTTGGAGTACTGAACAGGCTTGCTGGCAGCGGGTCAATGCTAAGTAAAAACTCAAAACACGGAAGCTCGATAAATGAAAGTAAACCCGTCGGGGTACTAAATAGGCTCACTGGTAGCGGGACTATGCTTGCATGGTACCAAGGTAAACCCGTCAGGGTACTAAACATGCCTGCTGGCAATGGGGCAATACCTGGTAAATGAGATATGGTTAATGCACTACTATGCACATAGTTCATAAAACAATGATAATATGAATAAATTTTTTAGAATTTAAATATACAAGTTACGGCCAATTGTTTAACATGTCATTTGAGAATGGTTGTAAGTTGGATTTGACCTTGGCCATCTAATTCAACATATACCTAGGATGTTATTATCCTAGAAATGGGACCCATAGCTGTAAATTTCACATACTCCAGGGTAAACTTAAATATTTTGTGATGACAGGATATCTTTAAAATGAGGCATAGATGACTAGTTTTTCCTGTGGCATTCTTTTGGTTCAATTATTATCATTCAAGTGGTATTTCTAAGCACTGTTATATTTTTCATGAATATAGATCTCTGAATCATTTCCATTTACTAGTTAGTTAGTTTTTCTTCTTTACTTTACAAAATAATCAACAGCATGATAGAACTCTTTAATTTTTCTGGAAAAATCAATTCTTCTCTCTTCCATGGCTTGAGGACACGCCATATCTTTGGTTTGGGGGAAGATGGATTTGGAAAAATTAGATTGTTTTTACTTTTCATTATTATAGATCTATTTATCTCTGACAAATGATAAGTGTTTTCTAGGATAATATAAGCAGTGGAACTTGATTATAGCATGAAGCATATTTTCACAGCAAAATCAATATGAAGAATCAAATGAAGGTCCAAATGAAATACCAAATGACGATCTGAATAAAACATTGTAATATTTTAGTATTTATAATTAAAATTTATTAACCAAATTTTGTTTTTTTTGGCAAATAATTTTTACCTTCATGTGGATGCTTAGAAATTATTCTTATCATTTCATTATTGATAATCCTATCTTCTTACCCAATCATGCATGTAAATTATTAAATGACTAATTCTCTTTATTATAAATGTGATTTATACTTTTCATGTCATATGTTCAACCTGCCCAAAGTTTTACTTTGGACATGGTTGAATTAATTTATAATAAAAAAAACCCTATGAATTTCCTTACTTATAGATATGATCATTGATGGCTCATGTCTCAAAATTCGCTATGATAGTGTGATTTGTTATCTTTCTTTTTGCCCAGTGGGAGCTGGCATTTCTTCGGTTTGGGGGAATGTTGACCCTAGAATTGTTATCATTTTTGGAAATTAAATTACTCATTTAAACATATGTTTTATTATCTTTTTTGTATATTGTATGTCACGCAGATCACTATTCAACTCAGGTATGTATGAATTTAAGGTTTATATGAAATTCATTTATTATTATCATTTTATGATTTTATTAATTAGAATTAACATTATTAAAGCAAATTTGATGTATTAATTAATTTATATATTTGTTTGCAGATTATATTATCTTTTTGGGACAAATTAATAACAAATATGCATTCATCCTGCCTTGCGCATAACACTTCCAACTCGACGTCCAGCTTGTCATCCAGCTCGTTGCACGAAACTCGTTGATAGTTTTCCATATGTTAAAACGTGTTGTTGTAAACTATAGTCCTGAAGCGCACCAGCAAATAGACACTTTGTTCACCCTAAATCTGCACCCAACATATCCAGCTCACGGTCCAGCTTGATGTTTAGCTTTTTGTCCAGATCGCTAACTAGACTGCGCGTTGTTGAGAATTGATTTCAGGCATTAAAACATGAAACAGCCTGCAAATGACCTGTTGTCCATGATTCCGGGTAATGGACTTTGTGTTCTAGATAATCCGCAAGCTTGCAACCTCCTTTGTTGACACCTCGCCTGCTGACCACGCGTTGGGTTGTTGTGTTAGCCCGTGTTCTAGAAAACTCACCGTGCATTCTCCTCTGTTCACAACCAGTTCACTGTTGCACTAAGGAAGGAGCCATGCACCACCTCTGAAGACCGTTTGCGCTGAAGAAGGAGCCTGTGCGTACTTTGTCTAGTGAAGAAGACCAAACTCGTGCTGAAGAAGGGAAGATCCTGTGCGTTGGCCTGTGATCTGTTAAGCGCCTTAATAGTCGACTAAATTTAGAGAGCAGTCGACCACTAAAGGGTCGACTTGCTCATCTCTGTAAACAATTATATATATCATCCTCTGTGTGAGAGCTCAGTTAGCTAGAGAGCTAGAGAATCAGAGAGTTAGGCAAGAATTCACAGTTATCAATTTGTTCTTGAGTACATTGTATTTATGTTCCATCGTCTGAATAAAGAGTTGTATGCTTTGTTGTTGAAGATTGCATTTGAGTAGAAGTTAGTCAGGCACCACCCCTGATTGTTGAGAGGGCCCCTCATCAACCAGAGGCTTCTTTCTTTTCTTGTTTGTTTCTTTTTTCTGTTTTAGTTAGATTTGTTTCCAGTTAGTTGTATTATTTCATTTGTTTTCCTGCAAAGCATTTTATTTCCAAAATTAAATAACTAGGTTGCACGCATAGTTTGCTTTTGAATCTATTTTCAGTCCTTTCATTTCTAGTTTCATGTTCAGTTTATTTACAAACAAATAGAATATATTACTTTCAAATTCAGTTCTGTCTATTTTCTGTTATAAGTTATTAGTTTATGCAATTTAAATTTCAATTTGTTATTGACATGCAATGGTTTATATATGTTTATGTTTATGAATTTGTTTAAGTTCATGTTACTGTTAAATTTGCTTAATAAGTAGGTTTACTTATTGTCTTTATGTATTAGATTTGCATCTGCACAAATTCAGTTGAAGATTATATCATTTAGGTTAATTTTTATTATTTTAACTGTGCAGACTGTCATTCGGACAACTTGTTTAAACTGCCATTCAACCACCCCTTTCAGACCCACAGTTCAGTCTGTCATTCAGCCCTTGGTTTCGTTTTTAGTGTTTTTTTATGTGTTTTGAGAATATTTTCAGTTATGTTTTGTTAATGTTTGAATTATGCTTTGGCTGAAATAGTTAGATAACAATTTTATTTAACATTGAAGTTAAATTTAAAGTGTTTTAGGTTATGTATTAAATTTTTATCATTTTCCTTACTTCTTTTCACCTTGAATATGTGTTAAGCTGTGTTATGTTTTGTTTCTTGAATTTGTTTCTGATTTCTTTTTACTAGTGTATTGTTTTGTGTTTATACCTTTGGATTGATTTATCCTTTGCAAGTAAATTCAATGTTATTTGTGTTATCCTTAATATGTTTTTAGGTTGTTCCTTTTTCATTGTGTAATTACTGAAAGAGACTTGTAGGACATAATTCAAAGACATTCCTATTAAGTTTTCTACTTGTTTCTTTCTATTTAGTTTACTTTATTAATTTTTAACTTGTTTCTTTCTATTTAGTTTTCTTTATTAATTCTTCTACTTGTTTCTTTCTATTTAGTTTTCTTTATTAAGTTTTCTACTTTCTTATTAATTAGGTTTTCCTTGCATCTTAGTTTCCAGTTTAAAGATTAGTTGTTAATAGTATCATTTTTAGTTTAATAAATTATCAATTATTCAGTTTAATATTGTGTCCCCGTTTAATTAACTTAATAGTTGAATTCTTAGGAGTTTGACTCGGTTTTTCATTTTGAAAGATCTTTCAATCTTTTGTTTGTTAAAATATTTACACGACACCATAAGACCCCTCTACCTTCACATATATTTTGTGTCAACTCTAAGCCTACCAACCTCGGTCGATAATTAAGGATTAGGTGAATTAATTTAGACATTATAATACCCAACACCAAGTCACTGCCAACTCGGATGCTAACTATATATAGAATCTACCACGTATCGAAGGATAATTGGTCCACTTGTTGTTATAGCAGATTTTACCACACCAGGTGAATCACACTTGTATGGCCTTCCACTATCCCTCTGCAGACTCCTTGGACCACTTGGACCATTTTTTGTCCTTTGATGTTTCCTATACCATCCCTAAAAACATGTGAAAATTGCTATACGCGACTTTTAAACCCTTAATCGTGTATATACACGGGTTTGACCTCTAAAACCACGTACATCGGGATGTGTACAAAATCCAAATCATTTTGGAGTTTTCCTTGACATGGATCCGACTCACTTGTCTCCTAGCCTTACATATGCCTTGAGATTGCTCGGATTCGACCTTTCATTATCCCATTGAAAATCTATATAAGGAACTCTTTGGATACATTGAAGGCTTAAGAGAATTGAGAGCAAAGAAACTATAGTCCAATGTTGTCAGAACTTGTGCTTGAGTCTGCATCCCTTTGTCCCTTGGAGCACTTTGGTGTTCTTCCCAAGCTTGCCTTTTACTTGTGAGCTTGCTATCGAGAGATGGAGGATTGAGGTGGTGGAGGCCCAAGTGGGGGATTCAGTTTCTCTGATTCGCAGATGTACCGACAGAGGTTGTATTCATTGTAATCTCTAATTTTATATTAATAGAAATATCTTTTCCTGTCCAATAATGTATGTTTGAATGAATATTTTATCCATGGATGATTTCAAATGCTTAGACGTTGTTGATTATATATGCTAGAGTAGATCTAACACCAATATATAGTATGCTTGTCTTGTTTACTTGTTGTTGAGGAAGTGGTTCATCAATTCAAGCTGAAGTTGGAAAGCTCAACGGGGATCTACTTCAACCGTCCGGAATAAGGTACGAGTTTTGATCCTTTAGTGTTAGATATTTGATTTCTCTTGCATATTGGAAAGGATTGATTTCTAGAGTCAAGCTATCTGTTGTGGTACCCCAAGCCATATCTGTTGTGGTACCCCAAGCCATAGGAATTTCTCTCCGTAACAGAATTGGCGACTCCACTAGGGATGTTCTTTGTTTTTGTTTGGGGTTTTGGGGCACAATGTGCTTGATATTATTGACTTGCTCTCTATTTCTCCCTGTTTCTGTGTTGCATTTTATAGTATGTTCATCCATTGACATTCCCCTTTATTGGTTTGACCCTTGGCCTACTTTTTACCACTGCCTTCTCTGTATATGCAGGTTTTTTTCCCAAAGTCGCATACATACGTGGATTTTTGGCCAAAAGTCGCGTATATACGCAGTTGTTCTTTAAACAGTCGTGTACATCCTCCCTTTTGGTGAGTTTGATGTTGTGGGAAGTTGTTGGGTGGGTTGTGAGTGTGGTTGGGTATTCCTTGGGTCTGATGTTGTCTGTTGGATGCTTCTTCTGTGACCAGAGACCGCTTTTTCATTGATTTTTCTTTGAAAGTAGTTTTAGTCATTTATCCTTTTTGTTTTGCCATTAGTGCATTACTCTTTTTGTCTTGGTGTCTTGTTGGGCTTGTATTTTATACTTGCTGCAGAGACTGAGAGTTTTAGATGACTTTTATTTCATTTTTCATTCTTTTATATTGAAAAATACAAAGTAGTTGCACTCTTAGTTGCATATTAGATATGGATTTGAGGAGGTACTTGCATTGGATTGCTTGGATGAGAGTTTTGTTTAGGCTTTCATATAGGAAGGATTACATTGGCATTCGAAAAAGAATATATATTTATGCATCCCATGTAGTGGCATACCCTATTTTTCATTCTCCAACATTGCACTTGGCATTTCTTGTTAGGTGTGCATATTTATTTCACTGCTGAGTCTTCATATCATTAGTTGCACTACCATTTCCCTTTGAGTAATCACAGCCAACTAAAATCAACGCATAATTTAAAATGAACTACACATTTTTCTTTAATAGGGTTCACAAACAATATTAGGTTTTAGGGTCTTGGAACAATTCATTGTGAGTAAATTCTCCAAGACCACAAAACAACAACATGTATGTGTCTGTCCAGGTGAGAGTGTGAAATTCCTTGGTATAATTAGTGTTTCTCAGGATCCTCCTCTTACAAGGGAGTTAAGCACGAGACAGTGTGAGTGGTTATTGATTGGGATGACCCCTAGTCATAACTGAGTAGCACCGACGATATTTCCAAGATTGTATTCGTATCTAGGGGCTCTTTCGAGAGTTTCGGGCTTTGCTACCTGACCCATACGGTCAATCCTGCCTGCGAATGTCCGCCTGAGAATTTATTATATTGAGATGACCTTAGTTTCCTTACCTAGGTTATCAAACGGGTACTTGCAGAGGTTATTCTGTAGGTGTCCCAGCCAAGCAGAGGTCGGACACACAATCGCTTTATGCGTTGAAGCTGAGGGCCACTATAATTGGTTACCAACCTCTGCTTGTTGTGTATGGGAGTCTCAAGCCTCTCCTAGGCGAGACATACCTGCTGCATTTGGGAGCTCACATATCCTCCCCTTGGTTTGCTTGTATTTTGGCTGTATATTTTCTTAGGAGTGTGCTCTTTGTGCGCTAGTTGGATTTTGGGATCATGGTTACTTGAGTATATTTATGCTCTCTTGAATTCGAGTCCTTTTATTTTCGCATGCCTGCTATCCTATCACCTGCCCTTGGTCCTAGTATGGACATTGGTGTCAAAATTGGGGGCATCACAGCCCCTTACCGTGCTCATAGATTTGGGAGTGGTCACATTCCGTCCTCTACTCCATTTGTGGAGGATTTTTATTCCCTTTGCTTGTTATTTACACCAGTGGTCACCCTCATGAGGGTGGTAGTGGATACGTGAACATTGGGTCTACACTATAAATTCCATTTTATGGCCCATCATCCACTGCACTGTTTCCTTTGAATTTATTTTTCATAATCATTCCTCCCTATTCCCAATAGTTTGGATTCTTTATTGACTATTTTGGGTTGTTTTGGACTAATATGGTTGTCATGTAGGGTCCAGTTTCTGTACACTCTCTCCGAGGTTTCGTCCCATTCGTGCCTCTCACAGGTATTATGTCTAAACTGGCATATAGGTTAGGATTTCACATCTTCTTGCACTTATGCATTTCCTTATGACCATTCCATGGTATCACGGAACAATCATGCTATTGTTAGAAGTGGTACTATGTGAATGGTAGAGCTTTCCTATACATGGGTGTCCTAGTTAGCTCCCCTTTGCATTTGGTACCCATGCTATGAGTCCTCTCTTAGGTCCGGGAGTCCTTTGTATAGTACCACCATGACATTTCGCAAGAGCCTCATACTCCTCTTGATATTTTGCTGGCCTATTTCCCCGGGACTCCCCTATGTTAAGTTGTAATTGAATTATCATGAGCTTTGCCTACCTCATTGAGCCTTATGTCGGCTTCCCTGACTTTGAGTATCAAACATATAGCCTGAGCTTGTCTCATGTCTAGCCACACATGTCCATTTTATATATCCTTTGCA
>LPNX011069263.1:51747-64616 GCA_001517045.1 Pseudotsuga menziesii | reverse complement strand
TCCCATCGACTCCAGATCATTTATTCTGGGATTGGAATCTAGAGTCATTTTTTAGTGCCTTGAGACTTGCAATCATCAGTGGCAGGTTCTCTCGCCATCGGCAGTTCTTTGGGAATACATCAATGTCCCTTGATCGATGGATTCTCTCAAGTGTTCGAACTCAACAAATTTATTCACACTTGTTAGTTTGCACTCTAGTACCTTGATTCCCATTATCATTATCGGTGGGTGATCTTGCGTCTGTTAACGGTATACATCAATGACCGGTAATCAGACAATGGACTATTATGTTCGACCTTGACACCTCTATTCACATAGTAGGACTTGTACTCGTACTGGTTTGTGTAGAAGACTTTCCAGATTTGTGGCATCTCTTATATGCTATCTCCTTGATCGTGCCAGTGTTCATGAGATTTCAGCTCTCATGACTTGATTCCAGTATGTGTCAGACATTTCCAACCATTATGGAGATCTTGATCTATTATATATCTTCAGCTTTCATGGAGATCATGATCCTGTGTATATCTTCATCATGGAGATTCTGATCTATGTATATTGTACGTGGCGATGACCACACATGTCATATTTTGTATCAGGCCTATTCATGGCCATTGTACTCTTATGTATCCATGACTGCTATATGTATTGGCAGTTATATGCAGAGTTGTATCATTGTACTATGCAGATTGGGTGGCTGGTATTTCATTTGGGATTCTTCATCACTCCACTTCTGGGATGGACTTATAATGTATTTCGGTCATCGTATGACCCCTCTAACCTCACACATTAGGGGGCATCTGTTATAACAGATTTTACCACACCAGGTGAATCACACTTGTATGGCCTTCCCCTGTCCTTCTGCAGACTCCTTAGACCCATTGGACCATTTTTTGTCCTTTGATGTTTCCTAGACCATCCCTAAAAACATGTGAAAATTGCTATACGTGACTTTTAAACACTTAATTGCGTATATACACGGGTTTGACCTCTAAAACCGCATACATCGGGATGTGTACAAAATCTAAATCCTTTTGGGGTTTTCCTTGACATGGATCCGACTCACTTGTCTCCTGGCCTTCTATATGCCTTGAGATCGCTCAGATTCGACCTTTCATTACCCCATTGAAAAGCTATATAAGGAACTCTTTGGATACATTGAAGGCATAAGAGAATTGAGAGTAAAGAAACTATATTCCATTGTTGTCGGAACTTGTGCTTGAGTCTCCATCCCTTTGTCCCTTGGAGCACTTTGGTGTTCTTCCCAAGCTTTCCTTTTGCTTGTGAGCTTGCTATCGAAAGATGGAGGATTGAGGTGGTGGAGGCCCAAGTGGGGGATTCAGTTTCTCCGATTCGTAGACGTGCCGACAGAGGTTGTATTCATTGTGATATCTGATTTTATATTAATAGAAATATCTTTTCCTGTCCAATAATGTATGTTTGAATGAATATTTTATCCATGGATGATTTCAAATGCTTATACGTTGTTGATTATTTATGCTAGAGTAGATCTAACACCAACATATAGTATGCTTGTCTTGTTTACTTGTTGTTGAGGAAGTGATTCATCAATTCAAGATGAAGTTAGAAAGCTCAATGGGGATCTACTTCAACCGTCTAGAATAAGGTATGAGTTTTGATCCTTTAGTGTTAGATATTTGATTTCTCTTGCATATTGGAAAGGATTGATTTCTGGAGTCAAGCTGTCTGTTGTGGTACCCCAAGCCATAGGAATTTCCCTCTGGTGCTTGTCCATCTTCTAAGAATTGAGCTATTTCCTCTAATTCTGCTGGGACTGCTTCTATTCTAAATAAATGTGCATCCGGTAGGTCGTCTTCAACTCTTTTCAGTTCCTCTCCTGTGTCGATTCGTGATAAGTGGTCAGGTCCGACATTTAACTTTCCTGGTCTGACAAAGACTTCGAATTCGAATTATTGGAATAGAAGTAGCCATTGACAAATTCTCCCATGGTGTAAGGGCTTATTTACGAGGTATTTTAGTGCTTGGTGGTTGGTATAAAAGATAAATAGATTGGCTAGTAGGTAATGTCAATACTTCTATAGTGCAAAAACCATTCCTAATGCTTCTCTCTATGTTTTTGAGTAGTTTCTTTCTACTTTATTTAATTTTCTGTTGCTGTAAACTATAGGGTAGTCCATTTCGTCATCCCCTGGTTGAGTTAGGATTGCTCCTATTGCTAGGCCAGATGCATCGATGTGTACATGGAATTTGGTTGACCAATTTGGAAATCTTAGAATGGGTGCTTCGACTAGCTTTCTTTTTAGTGTTTCAAATGATATGTTGCATTCCTCTGTCCAGTCGAACTCCTGATCTTCTCTTAACTGTTCTTCCAGTAGATATGTCATATCTGAATAGTATCGTATGAATTTCCTGTAATATCCTGTATGACCAAGTAGTACCATGACTTGTTTTGGGTTCACCAGTGGTTTTAAGTCGAGGATAATTTTTATTTTTACAAATTCGACCTTGATGCCTTCTTTGCAGACAATGTGTCCTAATAGTATCCTTATAAGGGTCAGACATATGCACTTCTTGATGTTCAGAGCTAGTTGGATTTGTCAGCATCGTTCCAACATGAGCCTTAGCCATTTGCAATGATCTTTCAACATAGAGTATATTGTCCAATCATCGAAATATACTGTCATTGTTTTGTAAATATATTCTTGAAATGTTTTGACCACAATTCTCAAAAATACTGCAGGTGCATTTTTTAGTCCAAAAGGCATAACCCTGTAAGCAAATGAGACAAATTCACATACAAATGTTGTCTTTTTCTGATCTTATTTGGCTATTGGTACCTGGTTATAACCTAAGAATCCATCTGTAAACGAGTAGCATTCATGTCTTGCGACCTCATTTAAGATTTCGTCTGCATAAGGTGTTGGAAATGGGTCCGTTAATGTAACTTTATTTAGGTCTCTGAAGTCGACATAGATCCTTAGCTTGGTTGGATAATGTTTCTTTGGTTGAACAACCATTGCACTTTCCCATTCTGATTGGTCAATAGGGTAGATAATTCCAGCTGCAAGCATATTATCAATCTCTTTCTTGACTATCTCTTTGTACTTATGAGCTAATTTATATGGTATTTTCTTTACAGGTCGGACATCAGGTTTGATGTCAATCTTCATTTCACCCATTTGATGGACTAAACCTTTGAGATATTTGTAGTCTCTAGTGAATACATCCTGAAATTATTTTAGTAAGTTTACTATTTCTGTTGCTTGTTCTTCACTCCAGTAATCTCCATTTTTTCCATTTATGGTCAATCATCACTTGAGATGTCGAATTCTTTAGTTTTGACTTTACCATCTAACCATTTTGGTGCTTTGGATTCATTGATTGGTCTGCTCCCTTCTTTAAACTGTGAAAATGTGGTAGGAAAGTCTGTTGTATTCATTCGGTCAGTGTCTTCGATTGTCTCGATTTTGAGCACTATGCGAATTGGTTTTGTTGTTTCTGAATGGTATGATTTCCATCGAAAGCACTTCCCTTCTGGATTTTCATTTTCCATTTGTAGCCTTGTCGATTGTGGTGTTTTCTTAGTTTGTATGTTATTGTAGTTTATTGTCGGTCGGTTATGTTTTAGGGTTTTGTTCTCGGTCGGGTCTATAAATGCCTTGATTTGTTTTGCAGTTTCGACTAACTTTTCATTTTGTGGTATAAAGTGAAATCTTTGATAAAATTCTCTCTTAGTTCATGCCATAGGAATGTTTCACCCCAAGCTTCTTCCATTTTGTACCATTTGTTTTGTAAGTTGTATAGCGTCGACGGGAACAAGTGTGGCCATGTATGTTCATCCTTACACCCAAGTATTTTCCATTCCTTTTCACATGTTCTTAAGTTGTCTTATGGATCCTGCCCTTGGATGAACATAGGTATTTGGGCTTGATTGGTTTACTTTTTTCCTCTGAATATTTCTATAAAGTAGGTCGAAGTTGTTGTCCATGTCTGCAATCTTGATTGATGGGTATCCCACCATCTAGTAGCTTGTCCTGTGAAGGTTTCCAATAAGCTTTGTAGTCGGCCATGTTCACCAATATTTCTGGATACTTGTTCTATATGCATAACTGGTGATTCTCTTTCTTTGTATCTTGGGATTTGTGTGATATTTACATTTGTTGGTTTTAGGGTAGGATATTCCCTGGTTTTCTTTTCAAATATTTTTGGGATGATGGACACCAAGAAGCACTGTTGGACTGGTTTCTTCTGCACTTTTTCAATGGGCCAGCAACCTCTTGCTTGTGTTTCATAGTTCTCAACTTCCCAATCATATAATTCTACATCTGAATTGTATCCTACTAAATCTTGATTGCCTAAGTGAAGTTCTCCATAGACATTGGGTTCTGTGTAGTCTTCATTGTTTTGTATTTGATATAATTGTCGAATGTCGACTTCTTCATCAATAGGTTCTATCCAAGGTTCTCCTTGGGATGGATGGATAGGTACTATGACTTTTTGTCCATTCCCTTTATTTTTATCCTTTCCTTGTCTAAGGATATCGACGCTTTAAATTTTCTTCCCCAAGGTCGACCTACTAACACTAGGAAAGAACTGGATCCTTCCTTAGGGTCAATAATTTCAAAATCAACTTTGGTCAATATTCCTTTTATGGTCGTGTCGACATTTATCCAAACTCCAATAGGTTCAATTAGACCTTGGTCAACTAATTTCAGGTATATTCCTGACTCGTATAGTTGAGGTCTACCCAATTGTTCCCAAGTGTCATGAGTCATAATGTTTACTTGTGACCCAAAGTCGAGCACAACTTGTCGGACGTGGTATCCTTCAATTTCTAGGTCGACAAGTGGGTCGGCATCACTTTTGTCCTTCTGGTTTAGACTGAAAATATTTTTTGTTTGTTTTTCTGTATTATTGTTTTGTTTTATTTTATACAATAGGTCAATGAATTGAGACACCGTTTTATCAGTTTGTACTAAACATATTAGTTCTTTAACTGTGCTTTGTCGATTATCATCAGCTTCTTCTTGTCGAGCAAATTCTTTAAATATATGCGTTGCATCTTTATACAGTTGTTTTTGTTTAGCTGGGTTAGGATAATCATTCTTTTATTTTATTTTGCTTATTCGTGCATTATCACTCCCAATTTTTGTCCCTTGTCGAGTTACTATATGCAGATTCTTTGTATTGATTATATCATGTTTTTAAATGCACGACAAGACATTAACATTTTTATTTTTATTTATTTAATCAAGCATAGTAGGGAAATCCTCTAATGAGTGATCCCCTACTCCACAACTGGTACAAAATTTTAAATCAGTTATGTCCTTGTATGGACAGTCTACATATCGATGGCCTTCTTTGTAGCACATGAAACATTGGATGGGCTGACGTGGTCGGTTTTCGTTATTCCCTGAGAATCGACCTCAACCTCCATATCCTCCACGTTGGTTGTCGACCCAGTTCTCATATCGACGACCTTCATACCTTTGATTATTCTGTTTGTTTTGAGCATATTTTCACTAATCATTGTTCTGCGTGACTGCGTTTGTCTGGTAGACTGCCTGGTAGTTTTGTCGATTTTTTAAGTTTAGGTGGCAGTTGGCCATGGCGTGACTTTTCACTTCACAGATAGCACACCAATATGCTTTACCATTTTTCATATTATACGGGAAATATTTTGTTGTGTGTTCTCCATGTTCTTGGCAGATGTCGCAGAAGCACTTTTTCTGCACAAATCGAACATCCTACCGGCTGATGTCTTGTCGACAGTTATCTTTTGAATGTCTGGCCATTAAGCATTTCGTGCACTAGAAATCCTGACTCTTAAGGTTTAGCTCTTTTAATGATTTCTACATGATCTCAAGTTGTTCTTCCAATCTAGTATCCATGGGATATGCTGGGAAGTCTTCGTCCATCTCCACTTGTAGGGATTTAGTAAGCACATCTTCGTATGTTTTGAGCATCTCCAAGCTTATGTGCCGCCGAATTTTCTGTGATAGACCTGCAAGGAACCACTGAATTAATAGTTGCTCATCAATTACATAATCTAATTGGCTAAGGAGGTATTTCCAGCGTTTTTCGTAGTCACGGACAGATTCTGCTGGCTTTTGTGATGTTGTTTTCAATTTTTTAGCTGCCAGATGTTTTGCATTTGGAGTTTTAAAGAACAACAAAAATTGTGCTTTAATCTCTGCTTTGGATGCTTGAGGGGTTCTTTAAGTAAAGGTCATGTACCACATTAATGATCTCTTCCTCAAGACACCAGCGAACTACGCCATCTGTCTATCTTCATCTGTGACCCGATTTGCCTCCCATGTCAACTCACAGATGAACCAATGTCATTTAGGATCTTCATCGCCCTCATATAGAGGGATATGCACTGATCCATGACCCATGTTGGATTCATTGTCGCTATCTTCTTTAGGAGGTGGCAGTGGTGGGGGTGGTGGTGGGGGTAGTGGGATGTTTTTCTTATTTCTTTATGCAGAACTATTGTCAACGGAACTCTTGTTCCCATTGGTTGTTTTGTTTGTCGTTTCTTCTCTGATAAGCAGTTGATCGGGGTCGACTTCTCCTGTCGATGTCCAACTGCAATTATTTGTCTGCAGGTCTAAATTTTATGTATTCTCTAAAGCTGTATTTGGCAGGGGGGGTGCTCCTTCATGTGTCGGGTAAAGTAAGTGGATACTTTGGTTGGAAGGGTACACCTGAAGTGTAACCCACTTTCCTTCCTCTCGTCGATGAATCACTAAATGATTATCATCATTTATTTCATCGTCTAGTCGGCTCCATATACCAAACTCACTAGCTCTTATTCTTAAATCTTCTTCGACAATGGGCTGCATCCTAGTACTCAGATTTGTTGGAGATAAAGGTCTTACCTCTTGGGGAACTTCTATTTGGAGAGCTTCTCATTATTCTATCCACAAGTCTTCTTCCATGGGTGATTCCTCTTCATCCATGCCTTCTTCCTGTTGTTCATGACCCGACTCTGGAGGATTTCTTTCTTGGTCTGTCACCCTAGTACTCATTCCTCTTTGCAGCACTATAACTCTTTCTCTTCTTTTCAGCCTCTTCTCTCTCTCTATTTTCTGTAAATCCGCCATACCTTTATGTGTCATTGTCCGTTTGATTTCCTTTTTAGGTTGAATTTTCATCGTTGGTGATGGTATCTCTTTTTATTCGATTAGAATCCTGTTCACTTTACCCCGACATACGACCAGCTACCCCCCCCATGGCCTACCTAATGATTTAGAAAGCTTGGATAGTTCTGTTTACTTACTTAGGAAATATTCCCACTCCCTTTTGGCAATGAATTTCTCCCACTTCCTTTGTTTCTTCGCCCAGTTAGAATTTTGTGGCGGTTCGCGTAGTGATGGACGAGGTTCGACTATATGACCCACTCCTTTTTCTATCAGGAATTTGAATAGTAAGGTCGGTAAAGTCTGTATAGAATTTCTTCTGAATGGTTTCTACCGAATTTATTTCTTCTATAGCTTGCTCCTCGCAGAATTTGTCGGTGATCTTTTCAAACCACTCCAACAGGTTTTTTCTCCCCCCTTGAATCAGTTTCTCTAGCAGTTGTCGGTCCTTAGTCCCTTTCGGATTTTTCATCCAGAAGTTTTTTCAAAAGTTGGGGCACCAATTCTACAAACTTCTCATGGGTTTCGGTAAAGAATCTTTCCTTTTCCTGAGCAGTCGTTAATCTATTTCTCCACACATAATTCTGCAAGTAATTTGCTATCTTATGCTCCCACCAGTCCTTAATCTCCTATTCTGATATCATCTGCTTGTATTTATCTCAGATATGTACTACTGGCAACTGAACCAATGTTGAAATATCATGGATCACAGAGGGTTACCAATAATACACATTAAAAGCATACATACATATCAAAGACAAGAGAGAAGAACACATATGTGGAATAACAGATTATATTATAGTGAGAGGGTCCATACAAAACATAGAACTGAACCGAGTTCTCATCTGGCTCAATAGCCTAATATATATGATTTACAAACAGTTACAAATAACTACCTGTCGGTTTGGTCAACCGACACAACCTTATGTGGCCGACCTAATCTCTAATTAGTCGGTTGATCAACTTAGTCGGCTTACTGACTAGCTCCTCCAACACTTGCTCAAAACATACAACCATGCCATTATGGAGAAATCATCTATGAAAGAAACATAATACTAATATTCTCCTAGTGAAGAGACCAACACAAGTCCAAACACGTCACTTTATATTAACTCCAGTATTTCTTTATCCCTATTAGCACCAGATGAGAAACTTACATGACTTTGTTTACCTTAAAAAAATGTTCTTAGAAGTCACCTTCTTCAGAGCAATTAGGGAGACCTTCGATGATACCTTTATTGAGAATAGCACAAAGACCTTTATCACCTATATTTTCCATCCATTGATTCCACAA
Organism: Pseudotsuga menziesii; assembly: GCA_001517045.1. NCBI lineage: Eukaryota > Viridiplantae > Streptophyta > Pinopsida > Pinales > Pinaceae > Pseudotsuga > Pseudotsuga menziesii. Next base: position 56,198 of record LPNX011069263.1, on the reverse strand, counting down.
CATGGTTGAGTCAACTATAAAAAAAGATATGATGTCAGACTTCGGATATGTTGTTAAATATACAACATTAGGAGTCAATCTCCAAGCCAATACTTGTGCAACCAAGATTGGGCCTCATGTGTTGAGGTAGAGAGACTGAGTTGGACTCAATAACTTGGAGTAGATCCATTAGGGTGAACCTAAGGATGACTAAGGTCTTGTGAGTAATATCAAGGTTAGAGACTTGTGAATAATATAAAGTCATATACCCTCATATGATTGAGATGGTGATGTTGTAAGGTCTTGTGAGTAATATCAACGTTGTAGACTTGTGGGTAATATAAAGTTTGACTTACGAGTATTATCAAGTTAATAAATCTCATGGAATTTACCCTATGAGGTGGACTTCTAGTTATCGAGTGTACTTCTAGTTATCGAGGTGTACTTGTGAGTAATATCACGTCATGATTCTCATGCGGACACTCAGTTATAGTGGGTATTCATGGGTTAATATCTAGTTATAGAAGTAGATGATTTGCATGTTGAATCATCAATTGTTATGTGATATATTACTAACCATGTTCATTTGGGATGAATAAAGCTAATAAGTCTCCTCTAGAGATTGATCACATCTAGAGTGAATTACTTTAGCATACGACTATATGGTTTGAGAGTAATATAATATGATTATAGCATGTGACAATTCTTCTAAGTATAATATGATATGATAGATTATTAATGTTAACACATAGACCATGTAGAAAGATAAAAGATAAAGGGATAATGAAAAACAAAGAATTCAAATTGCCCATGTAAAAGACTGGATGAACTCAAGTTATAAAGTTGTAGTTATAAAGCTTTAGTTAAATATGAATGCCTCACTTAAAGTATCAGTTGAAATATTAATGCATGCAATAAGTTAATTAAAGAAGAGTTCAATATTCACTCCAATGTAAATTAATCAGCATGATTTCGTTAATAATAATTAACTAAGTGTTAAGAAAGAAGGAATAGTTAACTAAATTATTTATACTTTAGTTATACTAAAAGATGACACTTAAGATAATCAAAAGATGACACTTCAGTTATAAAGTGTTTTGCATGTCGACGCTTGAGTTAAATCACTATGACACTTAAGTTAGCATCCTAACTAAGTGGTCATGCATTCACTTAGATAATGAGTTCATTCTGTTGACAGTTAACTATCAGTTAATGTCCTTAATTGAACGTATGGCGCATTAGTTGTGCATGATGAATATTTCAATATAAGGATTGATTATTCCAATAAGGCAATTCAAAATTGTAATGCATGGGTTCATAATTCCCATGCAATCATTCGTCCAAATTTGCATGGAATTGTTTCGGGCCTATTACTAATGTGTTGGGTACATGGAAAGTTCATTACATTCGATACAGTTGATCTCTATTATCTATTTCTTGATATTCTCTCTTATCTGGCAATATGTTATTTTGTAAAAGGCATTCTCTCGAATCTATCATATTGTACTCTAAAGAATTGTTGGTTTTTTCGTCCTAGTTATTTTGAGGGTTTTCCAAAGGTACATCTTGTGTTTTGGATAAGTGATTATGTGATTGAATGTTCCATTGATTCTATTGTTCAATATCTCCACAATTGAAGTTTTAAAGTTCAAATATATTCATATTTGCTCAAAAATTAACACACACCACATTAGCACTTTCGTTAGTGTCTATTCTTCCCAATAGATTATACAAGGTTCCAATCCCAATAGATCATTGCTCCTCACACCATCTTGCACACATATTTATTAGATACAGACTGTGCATCTATATTCCACATTGTACTTACCAAGATTAGGTTTTGATCCAAACCATGGATATGCAGTACTCTTGGAAGTGTTCTTGTTCTTCCATCTTTCATCTTTAGTCGAACTTTACCTCATCTGACTATACCAGATGGTGAGTCATTGTAGAAGGAGCAAGTCGACATAAGTCGACTTGAACGAAGACCGACTTAGTCGAGCAGCCGACTAAGTCGAGAGACCGACTACGTCGGTCGGCTGAGTAAACACAGTAGTTAGTCTGTTAACTAATAGTTGTGTCGGTTCACCGAACCGACGGGTCGTTACTTTTAACTGATTGTAAATTGTATATATTAGGCTGTTGAGCCACACAAGAACGAAGGGCAGTTCTTGGCTTTGTATGATCTATTGAGAATAATATAATCTGTTCATCCTATTTGTTCTTGTCTCTTGTCTCTGTGTATATTTCTGTATATTTGTATGTATTATTGGTAACCTTATGTGATCTGAGAGATTACAACATTGGTTCCGTTGCCGGTAGTACATAACTGGAATATATGCTCACATATGATACCAGAGCAAGAGATAAAGGACTGGTGGGAGCGAAAAATTGATAACTATCTACAAAATTACGCAAGAAGGAACAGATTGACAGTCGCAGAAGCAAAAGCCAGATTTTTCACTGAGACTCACGAAAAATTTGTCGAATCCGTGTCACATCTACTGAAGCAGCTTTTGGATGAGAAAACCAGACAAGACTAAAGAAGAACAGTTACTCCAGAAACTGATCCGAGGAGGACGTACAAATCTCTCGGAGTGGTTCGAAAAGATAGTCGACGATTTCTGCGAGGAACAAGCAGTCGAAGACAGGACGTCTATGGAAACCGTCCGACAGAAATTTTTCACAGAATTTACTGATCAATTCTTGTGTTCCTTACCGGCTTTACTGTTCAAGTTTCTAATAGAGAAAGGAGCAGGGCACGTTGTTGAACCTCGACCTCTATTACGTGAACCACCCTCAAACACTAACTGGGCGGAGAAGCAGAAGCAGTGGGAAAAATTCATTGCTGAAAGGGAGTGGGAATACTTCCTGAGTAAATAGACACCACCCGGGCTTTCTAAAAAGCGTCGGGTAGGCCATGGGGGGTAGCTGGTCGTGTGTCGGGCCTAGAGCATAGTGGATCCTAGTCGACCAGAGCCGTCGTCACCAGTAATGCATAATCGACCGAAGAGGAACCGAAGGCATAGTATTGTACTACAGTATGTCGGACATTAAGAGAATCGAAAGGGATGAAAGACAGAAGAAAAGGGAAGCTAGACGAGAAAGGGCCGCAGAGCTGCAGCAAAACCCTAGGGCGACCGACCATGATGAAGTACCGCCAGAGTCGGGTCATGACCGACACAGAGAAGGCGAAGAAGAAGAAGAGGCGTCCCCTGAAGATGATGAAATGTGGATAGAGCAGCCAGAACCTCTCCAACTAATTGTTCCCGACGAAGGAGTAACCCTTTCAACAGTAGGTCCGCGTACCAGAATACAAACTAATATTGAAGATGACCTTCGACTAAGAGCTGGCGACATTACACTCTGGAGCCGACTAGGCGATGAACCATATCCGGGTCGACATCTTGTAATACGTCGACCAATCGAAGGTAACTGGGTGACCTTTCAAACGGCACCTTCCTTTCGAAGTATCCACTTGCTCCTGCCGACACATGAAGGAGCACCCCCCCTGCCACACACAACTTCAGAAGATACACATGAGTCAGACCTGAGCACACAAAGTGACAGTGGGTCGTTAAGAAGACAAATTATCAACAATCCGCTCTTCGACGAGAAAGAGTCGACAACCGACGGAAGCACAAGTTCCGTCAACCAAAACCCCATCGTCACCCCGACCGATTCGGCTGACTCAACAACCCCACCCCTTACAACACCACCTCCTCCACCTCCACCTCCTCCTTCGACATCATCAGAGAGTAGTGACAGTGACTCCGACATGGGTCACGGATCTGCTCAGATTCCCCTTTATGAGGGTGACGAAGACCCCAGACGACACTGGTTTGTCTGCGAGTCGATATGGGAGGCTAACAAAGTAACAGAAGAAGACCAACAGATAGCCCAGTTCGCAGAAGCCCTTCGGAAAAGAGCTCTCACATGGTATATTACATTTACCGAAAGGCAACCTAGAGCAACAAAATCAGAGATAAAGGCGCAATTCCTATCATTTTTCAAGACCCCAGACGCTAAACACCTGGCAGCCAAGAAGCTGAAGACGACCCAACAGAAGCCAGGAGAAACAGTCCGTGATTACGATAAACGATGGAAGGATCTATTGAGTCAGTTGGACTATGTCATCGACGAACAATTACTCATTCAATGGTTCCTTGCAGGACTTTCACAAAAAGTCCACCGACACATCATTCTGGAGACCTTCAAATCGTACGAAGATGCGTTGACAAAAGCTTTGCAGGTCGAGATGGATGAAGACATACCTGCCTGCCCGACTGACCACCGTTTGGAAGAACAGCTGGAGAATATGCAGAAGTCCTTGAAAGAGCTCACACTTAAGAACCAAGACATCTGGTGTACTAGCTGTTCAACTGCCGGACATACAAAAGATAACTGTCGACAGCAATTCAGTCGACAAGATGTCCGTTTTGTACAGACAAAGGCGTTTTGTGACATCTGCT